>CM044435.1:120560880-120576956 GCA_024363595.1 Xenopus borealis | reverse complement strand
ACAATTGTATTTTTTTGCATGGAAAATTCATAAATGCAAGACTACGGGGATAATTAACTAAACAAGTTTTTTTTCTGATCGAGGGCTTTTTTGGGCAAAAACTCAAATTTTTGCATAAAAAACTTTTTGAGATGTGTTATACCCCCAGAGCTACAAAATTTCCAGAAATCTGTTATCTCAGACCTACAGTATATCGCTGTCACCAGTAATCCAAGAAATTTAGGGTAATGAAAAATTTTGTACAATTCAAGTTTTCCCACAATTTTATGGAGTTTTATCTCGATTATCTTATTAATAAATAAGATAAAATTGTGGATAAGAGTTTGGTCAAGTTTTGGTTCAATAAAAAAATGAGATACATTTAAGTTTTAGTAAATAACTCCCTAATGGTGATATGCAGTTTAAACTGACCTGCTAGAGGCCTGGTCTTCAACCATAGAAGGATAATTCCCATCAAACCTTTTATTTTTCAAGAGCCATGCAGCACCTAAATGAAGATTATGATCAACAGGGAAAGTGAAAGTGGGCCCTAGAAGGCCCAGTCTGACACTGTCAGTCCTCCATGGGCATACAGGGAATGATGGATAACTCAGGAGTTCTTGAACTGAGGGAAACCCTTAACACATCATTTCATCTGGCACAATATCACATACTATAGTCCAGTAATCCCCAACCAGTGGCTTACCAGCAGCATGTTACCCATCATACCCTTTATATTGCTCCCAGTGACCTCAAAACATGTACTTATTTTTGAATTTCAGGCTTGAAGGTAATAAAAACAAGGTTAACTGCCAAAGAGAGTCTCTTGTAGACTTCCACTCCTCTTGAGGGACTGCAAAATAGCCCATTACAGTCCTTATTTGGAACCTTTTCATGCTTGTGTTGCTCACTGAAAATGCTGCAAACTAAATGGACAATTTGATTGAAGACAAATAGTGTATATAAAAGATACAAAATGTACCTGCAAGTACATGGCTTATGCAAACATTGGGCTAGATTCAGTTATTATCATGGAAATAAATCAGGTCTGTTAAGCAAAAAAAATAAATTGATTGGTAATCAGGTTTTTAAAATGTACATAAGCACAGTATGTGTATTGGAATGTTACACCAATTATTTGAGTTTGAGTTTAAAGTGACCAATGCCCATTTTGGTCCTTCATTGATCCCACTGCTGATAGTGAGGACTAGGAAACATTTCCATGAGCAAGCTAAAGAACCCAGCAGTCTTCAAAGAGGAAATTACATCAGAGAGAAAGATGCTACTAAGAGTACTAGGGTTCAAGTGTTCCTTTAGTTTGCATGCACTAAGCAAGGACTGACTGAGAAAAAATATCCCCTAGTGTAGATCAAGACAAACATTGTAACTAATGGATCAATGTTGAGTACTGCTTCAAGTACTACTCCAAACTGTGTAAGTAAACCACATAACTGTTTCTTTATTTGCCTTAAATAGTTGGTTATGTTAATATTGAGCAGATTCACAGATACATCTGGTGCACTCAACTCACACACAGTTTTTGCAGAACCTTTTTCAGTAGTGTTCTCCAACCAGTGGTTCATGAGCAACATGTTGTTCATCAACTCCTTGGATGTTGCTCCCACTGGCCTCAAAGCAGGTGCTTATTTTAGAATTCCTGGCTTGGAGGCAACCAGGTGTGCTTCCAAACAGAGTCTCCTATAGGTTGTCAGACCACATAGAAGCTACTAAATAGCTAATCACAACCCTTATTTGGCACCTCCCGGAACTATTATCATGCTCTTTTTATATTTTAATATTGCTCATTGGTTAAAAAAAAAAAGCTTGAGGAACCCTGCTCTGCTGTATTTTAGAAAGTAGCACTACTTTGCAATTTACTTATACTTCAGCATCTTCTCATACCAACATGTTGTCATCTGTGCTGCCCTAAACCAATAGACAAAATATCAAGTGCAGAGTGAAGTTAAACAAATACAATTAGAAATTAATCTTATTTGGGGTTAGGTATCTGTAAATTTTCTTTTAATTGGGTAAAGCTAGAACCAATTCATACTGTACCCAATCATCATTATCTTTTAACTTAGGAAGGTAGACATATGAACGAGCCTTACATGAATCTGTTTGCTCAACGAGAACTGCTATGATTCCCACAAATCACTGATTCATCCTGAATAATCTGCTCCACTCTAATCCTAGACTTTAATTAATGTTGCCTTTTTAGCTCTTAAACTCCTGCATGATTATTTAGTGAAATGATTTGGATCTCAGTTCGGCAGGACCTTGACTAGAGCAATATGTTTTAGAATTCACATTGGTTGACGTAAAATGTGTCACTGAGCTAAAGTCACATACCCACTTTAAGCCCTGGAATTGGAACAAGTAAAGCAGAACAAATGCTAAAAGGGCGGCTGGTGACTGTGGGAGAATTTTCTTATTAGGAACCAGTGAAACAAAAGGTTTCCTGGCAAAAGGGCAAGGCAAGCTGTTATTCTTATATTGTCTGAGAATCTTTTGCTTGTATGGCAGACCCAGGCAGACAACTCACTGCACTTCACTTTTGACTATTTCTGCAATGAGCAAAGCTCAAAAATATATTCTTTTTTTTAACTTGGAAATCAATAAACAAAAAACTGTTTTCCATAGCAGAGAGAGACGTCAACAGCTTTTGTTGTACGTCAAGTTGTTTTGGTAGGATGCGGGAGTGTTTACCAGCAAAATGTTTGCTTCTTTCTGCCTTAGGATTCGTCTTTTCAAAGCTAGTAATTAACTAGTAAACTAATAACCAAACTGGTAGCTTGGCAAGGACAAACAATGAGAAGACCTTTGCTGGGTTTGGCCACCGAAGTGGCCAATTAGGTTTATCCAGTCATTTGGCCATCACTTGATCCAGTTGTTTGGCCATCACTTGATCCAGTCGTTTGGCCATCACTTGATCCAATCATTTGGATCATAATAAAGGCATTTGTAGAATAGATAGGATCATATCAACCTGGTGGTACCCACCCAATTGGATTTTCTTAACTTCCCAAAATGCTGGTTTTGTTGACCTATCTACACCCACCGTTACCCACATTTAAAGCATTTTATATGACAAAATGAAAATGACCGTTAAATACACAATGTTCAGATTGATAAATGTTGAAAATGTTTTATAGATTTTTTTAAGACACTTTATTCTTTCAAAGGGAAATACATGTGGTGCAGGACTAACTGAAACACTGGCATATCTGATACACACAGGTGTAAATTGTGTGATGAATCTGACCCATTGGACTACCAACCCTTTGTTCCAGTAGACTTAATTGTTATGGCTAATGATGGGCGAATCTGTCCCTTTTCGCTTAGCTGACAAATTTGCGAAAGTCATGAAACGCATTGAAGTCAATTGGTGTTTGACACATGACAATTTTCACACAAGTGACAATTTTTATACTTGTAACTCTTTTGTCGAAATGCATTAAAGTCAATGGGTGTCCAAATAATTTTGACGCACAACAATTTTTATGCATGCAACAATTTTGATGCAAACAATATTTTTTGTTCCAGCAAATTTTCCACATCAAATTTTCACCCCATTGGATGGCGAATAAATTCACCCATCACTGGTTATGGCAGCATGGATCATTAAAGTTGTTTTTTGTCTTTGAGATAACTTTAAGTATGATGTATAAAGTCAATTTGCAATTGGTTTTCATATATTTATTATTTCTGGGTTTTGAGTTATTTAGCTTTTTATTCAGCAGTTCTCCAGTTTGCAATTTCAGCAATCTGGTTGTTAGGCTCCAAATTACCCTAGCATGCATTTGAACAAGAGATTGGAACATGAATAGGAGAGTACCTGAATAGAAAGATGAGTAATAAAAAGTAGCAATAAGGAAAATATAAAAAAAATTATAAAAAAATAAATAATGAAGGCCAATCTAAAAGATACTTAATGGGTTATTCTATAACATACTTAAAGTAAACTTGAAGGTGAATTTTAATGGTACCCAAGCCACCCAACAGTCCAATGGGCAGAGAGATGGATATGCATAAAGTATATACATGTATAGCTGCTTTTCCATTGTTTGGATCAACAGCCCAAATGGTCCTTTTCACTAGTGATGGGCGAATTTATTCGCCAGGGGCGAATTCACGGCGAATTCCCGCGATTCGCCGCTGGCAAATAAATTCGCGAAACGGCAGAAAAAATTTGCCGCCAAAAACGAGTCGCGCGTCGTTTTCGCCCATCACGACGCGCCGAAAATTACGCGATTTTTTTTGACGCGTGACTCGTTTCGTGAATTTTTCGCCAATTCCCGAATTTCTCTGGAAATCCGCGAATATTTCGGCGAAGCGAAACGCGCCCGTTTCGCCCATCACTACTTTTCACCTCATCAATCAATGTACCATAATATGCTACATTGGTATATTTTCCAATATACCCAATCCCTAAACTGTACTGTACATGGAAATTGGTCAGGATTGGGGGACTCTTATAAACATACAGACAATTGTACTTTATTTCATACGATAAAAATAGGCTTGTGACTGTTGCTCATTGCCCAAATGTCATTTCAAATCAGGGTTCCTAGCTACTCTCAATGAAGGTAATATGACCAGGCAAAATCAGTGATCCAATGAGCAGCTTATCATTGCTCTAGTGTGATTAGAATAATTACAGTAAGTAATTCTAGAAAAGGAACATGTAGACTTTATATATACATATAACAGCATGGTGCAATGCCCTAGAGTGACAGACCCCTTTGTCCTCATTCAACAATCCATGCAGCCATTCTTGACAATGGGGAGTTAACAGCAGATCATGTTCACTGTTTCAGGAGGGGAAACAAAATGACTGTGCCAGTATCTCCGTCTCAACCGTTAGTTAATACTTCAACCCCAGGCCTTCCGTAGAATAGACTAAATTATTCATATTATAATATAGAAACATAGAATGTGAGAGGAGCATACCGATCCTTGTCCCATCTAGTCTGCCCCTTACTGATCTGCTGTATAAACCAACAGTAGTGATCTTATTACTATAATAATCTTTTATTTATAAAACATTTATATATTCTGTAGTGAAGCAGCGTTGGGAACAAATACAACATGGGGATTGCCACTGAATATTATTACATCCAACTGACAGCACATAATAGGAGATTCTATTCTCTTTTCTAAAGCATTTACTCAAAACTCCTAAACACAGACATACTGTTTTAGAGGAGATGGGAGCAAAGGTAAGGAATAGAAATATCCTGTGATGAGAAGCCTTTTGGGTTGTAAGACGAAATATAATTTTATAAGCATAATGTGTTATTAATACTGTTTGTCTCACAGTTGCACATTTTTCAGTTCTTTTCAGTTCTTTAAAACACCGAACATGGGATCTATTGTGGGAATAGGAGTCTTAAATAGAGAAGAAAATAACTTTACAACCATTTAGTAAGTGCATGTGGAAACATTACTTAGAATTACATTTTCTTACATTGTGCAGAATTTTATATTTGGAGTTATATCATCTTAAGCCAGTGATCCCCAACCAATCCCTTGGATGTTGCTCCCAGTGGTCTCAAAGCAGGTGCTGTTTTTGAATTCCAGGCTTGGAGTTAAGTTTTGGTTGTATAGAAACCAGGTGTACTGCCTAACAGAGCCTTCTGTAGTCTGACAGAGAACTACGTATTTTCATTCATGTGTTGATCTCCAAATGTTTTTGCATTTGATTGTGGCTCATGGGTAAAATAGCTTGAGGAACCTTTTGGAGAACAGGTAGATCTTATAATACAACTACATCTGCTATTGGTTATAGTGGTTTGAAAAAAAAAGCAATGGAATTGGTAGGAGATAATGGCAAGGGTTATAAAGAAGGAGGGCAATCCTGTCATGCATATATACCATTAACAGCATGAATTACACTAGGAGGCCCAAACTTTTACAGAGGGAGCAATAGTTAGAAAGTGCATCAGAGTCTAGAATAAGAGTTTAAATGCTACCAAAGCTGTAACTTTATTAGTTTATAATGAAATGCAACAAATATTGGTATGGTAAAATAAATAACATTAAAATTTTTAAAAGCAGGTTAATAGGAAGTACCCAGTAATGGAACTTTTCTTGAATTGATTGGACTGGGCCTGGAGGACAGCACAAAAATAACTTTAACTTTACTTTAACACCTGCTGCTCTCCAGTTCTGCTACATGCAAAAACCTTTCTCAGCAGGGCCCTTACACAACAATGGAGCTAAAGGGACTAATAAATATATGAAAAAATAATAGGGAAAGAAGGCACTTCACTTGAAAAGTTACACAAATAGTTTATTCATTTTCATAATATACAGTGGAAGTATGGGTTATTTACTTCAATTAATTTCACCAAAGGTTTTAACTCAAGCTAATGGGATACTCAGTGCTGTCTCTAGTAATAAATGGTACCCTAAGCACTGAAGTCCCTTCTCTGGTAGGTGCCAGCTGGTGAACTATCTCCATTATGTTCCTTATGAGAAGCAGAGGAAGTCTTATTCTCAATACCCGACATATCTCAAACTGATAGAGTGTGCTACCTATTAATATCCTATCACTCACTACAAGCCCTCATAGGGCCACTCTTACTCCACAAAGTTGTTCTGCATACCTTAGGGCCCTGGCTTCTCCATCACTGAGTCCTTCAACCTTATACTTTTACTGAGATCTCAGTCTCTCCAGCATCACCCAATCCCTCCAGAGAGTGGAGTCCAAAGAGGTAGAACATGGCAACTTCTCTCTTTACCTGCAACCTGAGCTCACTTTCCTCCATATTGTCACAGAATAAAAGCTTCTGGAGTAGATTCAGTGGAAGCTTCTGGGGTTGATTCGTGACCTTGATTGATGGTTTTGGAAAGCCACCGTAATGGGTTCCTGTGGCTAGGCAAGCCATATTTTCCATTTTCCCCCTTACACCAGCATGTGTTGCCTCTGTCCCTTTTAGATGGTAAGCTCTTTCGAGCAGGGCCCTCTTCACCAAAAATTTTTGTATGTAACTTGTATGATGAATGCATACACCCTTTTAAAACAAGAAAATTACAGTGCAACATATATTTTTCTATTGCTTATAAACAACTCCTCGTTTTCCCCTCAACATGTCGGTATCAGTTTTAAGAGACAAACTGTTTTGTGGGTTAGATAAAGATTTTTTTTTGTAGCTAGGAAAATAATCTGGAACATCTGTTGTTAACGGACCTGTCTTTTCGATGGATACCATCCACATTTCGATTACAGATTCAGATGTCAGGCTCCCCTCTGCCAGTCTATTAAAACAACAGCTGTAGCGTACCTTTCCCTTCACTCATTTGGCACCATTTCTTTCCTCTGCCTCCAAATCTGGGAAGCAGCGTTTAGCTCTGCACCCAGGACTGCAAGATCTGTTGGTTTTAATTAAGTTTTGCACAGGGCAATAGTTTATGAGGCGTAATATAATCAGCATTGTCTGATTCTCTCCAGTAAAAATCCAGAGAAAATTAATTTTAGATAACAGAAAACAGATTTCTTCTTCTGTTCTATTATTTCAGGGTTTTTTTTTCTTACTTTCAATTCCAAGTTGTTAAAAAATATTAATTTTTGGAGTTTGCAGGGGGAAAAAACTGAAACTGGCACGTTACCTTGAGATTTTATGGCTGAGAGATGATACCTGCCTGGAATACAATTAAACCATGTAACACATTAGGAAATTAAGAAACTGCACAAACATGAGATATGAAACAGTCTCACTGAATCAACTACATATAGATGAATGATATATAAATCTGAATAGGAATTAAAACAATTGGGGTCAATTCTTTAAAGAGACATATTGTGTAAAAACAAGAATCTGACATCTGCATTACACTCCTCTAACTATAAAAGGAATGTAGTTAAAAATGTTGTGTTTTCAGTTGATTTATTAAAAAAAATCTGCAAAGACCCTACTAGTACTGACCATATGTTCCACTTCCTGCTGCCTCCTTTCCCAGGCTGTGCAGGCCTTTATTAAAGACCGATGGCAGTCTTTGTTGAGTATTTGGGTCAGAGCCTATGTTCTAATAAAGGAGTTTTAAAGAAATCCATTAATGGTGCTGTCAATGATAACAAAGATCTTTATGGAGGTGGAAACCAGACTGAAGAGAGCTGTAGGTTTTAAGTGCTGACTAAAAAAACTGTTCATATTTTGGGTTCTTTCATTTGGATGATGATTTTGTTATTGGTAATTAGAAAAAAAATGAACCATGTTTGTGTAAGCCTAACCAAATCTGTCCTTACCTTGCTCATGTGCTCTTAACTGAATGTGCCAAACCCAAGAACAATCCCAGCAATCATAGTAGCTATTAAAGGCTTCTTACAGTGCAAATCAATAACCGGAGGTGAAGAAGGGGGTTAGTTTCAATAGAATGAATGGCCATTATATCTAAAGTGTCTGACAAGTCTAAAATAAACCATTTAGATTGTAAGCCCTTGGGGGTAATGTGTGCACTAGTCAGATTGTAATTTTAGATGGGTATGACAATGCTTACATGCAAAATGTAATAATTCTAGTGTTATACTAGCAAACCTCTTGTCTTCTATTACTGTCTGACTCACTCATGCATTACTCTTCATAATGGCAATGGGGCAAGGGTGAAGGAATTCTGGCCTCCAGGGGTCATAGCAGGTTAATATTGAAAAATATCTCTGATTCAGAACAAGTGAGGCAATTAGTGGCTTAGTTATTCTTACTGGCTTGACATTTTCTTAATTGGGGGATAAATCTAACACCTGCAATGTCCTTCTACTGACCTTTGGACCTGGAACTGCACACACTGTGGCCCTACTGGGTAACTAGGATCCACAAACCATGCAGTTCTAAATGAGAACTATATAACAAGCTTTGCAATATTATTTGCTTTAGAATAATGTGTCTTATATGATTGCATAGTATTTTCTGATGCACTGATTGCATCTTAAGGACCCTTTGTTATTTTATGGATACGTGTAGCCTTTAGAAGGATCCAACAAAGGAATGCATACCCAGGTGCCATGAACATGATATCCCACAGAGAAACAGCTTACTGGGAAATGTGTACCCAATGCAGTTGAAGAAATATAGTTCAGCTTTGTCTTTTGCACCAACTACTGCCATTGGCAACATCCAGATTGAGTGCCAATGATTAGTGCTGTGCCTTGCACTCTGTCCCATTGATTAACTGCGATTCACATAATTAATTTTCATGGTTTCAATTTAGCAAAATTGATTTGTGATTCATACATGCCTTATGTGGCTTTTATTGATGATACAAAGAGTTTACTTGGGAATGGAAAGCTGCCTTGATGGGTGGGCAGAGAAGAAGGGCACACAATCAGTATTGGAGCATTTTTCTTATCTTTTAATTAAAGCTTTGGCATATTTTAAGTCCTTAACTAGATGTAGTTATCGTTTCCTATGGTGGAGGGGGGATATATTGTGACATTACGAATGTAAAAAAAGAAATATTCCATCTTTAGAGATAATATGTACAATTAAATGTCTGGTACTCCTTGGTAGGCTGCTCTGTGCAGCAAATAAATTGATAAGTATGAGTTAGTGCCAGCATATATAAAAACTATAGCACTGGCCATCATGCTGGCACCATAAATTTGGCATTACTCGGTTGCCTACTGAGCTAAATAACGGTAAACAGTGTTTAGCTCACTTTTTTGATCTGTGTATCATGGGTGAGGAATCAATTTCTGAATCTCCTACACAGGCAATAGATCCAGCTATATTCTTCAGAATTGTGGTTTCTAAACTGTGGGGCTGTTTTTCCTGGAGGGGAAGGGGGTGGGAATAAGCCATTTGGGTATAAAGCCTACTTTGTCTTCTATATACACCTGAAAGCAAAGATGTCAGTTAGGATAAGATTTGGGTAAAATGCCTAAATGAGGTTTGGGATGAAAATCTATTTCCTATATTTTCTCAGAACTAGTGTTTTTTCTATAGGCCGGATTAATTTCAATGAAAAAAAGTTATCTTATGGTTTATCACATGAAAAGTCATGGACAAGATTTAATTTGAAGAGAAAAAAACTTTTCTCCAAACTAAGCTCCAGTTTTTTCCCATAGGTTTTCATGTGATAAACGGCAAGATTAGTTTTTCTGAATTGAATCTCAAATTGAATCTCATCCATGAATTTTCATGTGATAAACCTTTTTGTTACTGAATTGAATCTGGCCCTATATCGTTTAACTTGTTACAATCTAATGTGTTCCCTTATCAACGTTTGGACCTTCAGTGAAGTGGCTTGAACTAAAAAAAGTCCAACACCCACCATTAAAGAAGTCCTTTTTGGTGACTAATGCATGCTTTCAGTAGATGTAGGTGAAAAACAAGGTTTTGGGGAATGAGGACCCGCTTAAATTATTTTGCAAAGTATCCCCCCATCTATCTAGTTGCGCCTCTGAGCAGGGATTAAAATTGGTATTTTTGTACTACAATGTACTGTCAATGTCCACTAGTGTCTCTCAAACTGTCAGAATAACCTTACATGTAGAACTTACAGTACCATTATGTTTATCCCCAAGTGGACAACATTCCCACTGCATCTTTAAAAGTTGGTCTCTACATCTAATTCAGTTAAGTTTCAGTTCTGGCTGAGTTTCCTGGACCTGAAGTCTCCTGATTTCCCTATTCCTGATCTATAGCTTATCGCTAAATTAGGAAGCATGTGCAAATCCACTTTGTCCATAAATAAGCAATAGACTTGACCACCTTGCCTAAGGTTACTCCCAATCTTCCTCTGGATAACGTCGGTATAGATAGCAAAGGCTAAAATCCCAGAGGCAATGTATGCATTAATGTCTTCATATAAGAAAATGTCATTTTTAGTACGCCTTAAGATTTTTTTTTTATCAGCGTTAGTTGAGCAGTAGAGATATTTTTTTGTTATTAAATCAAATAATTTTCATCATCTCCAAATGTTCCTGCGGAAATGAAATTCTACATTATTATCCCTATAGGCTGTAGGTTTCTCTGTCAGCAGAGAACAATATATGTTATCTTTTGTCATTCAAGGGAACTAGGGATGCTGAGTTCAAAGTCATTCTAAATGATATCTGCATGTTAATTGATCTCTCACCACACATATATTTTTATCTGACGAAAGCAATGTTAATTTTCTGTCTGTCCTCATGTTTGTTCAGTTCATGAGCAATGTGCCGGAGGGCATTGGAAATGTAGGTGGCAAGGTCATGCAATGCATGTCAGAGCAGCCTGTGAGTAATTAGTTGCTTTAATTGTTCCCTTTGGGAAGTCTCTACAAAGTGAGGGCCATTGATGATAGCAATGGGGAGACTGCAGAGATAACAGTGCTCAAGAGTGTGCTGAGACATACGTACTAGGAAAGCTTTCTAAACAGATGGACCTATGTGTCACTGAAATGTGTGCAATAAAGGTTTATTATGTTTATAAGAATAAGGGGTATATTTATTGAATATTTAGTTGCTGCGTCCAGAAGAATTCCGAGCAGTTCAAAATAAATGATTGCTATATTTTAAGAAATGTTTTGGGCACTTGCAGTTACAACAGTTCAAAACTGGGTACAGTGGTTGCCCAAAGTTTGCGTCCAAAGATTCTCTCTACAACTTCTGGAAAGTTGCACTCATTGCTGATGCATTTGCCCCCACCTTCTGTTTCTCAGGCAAGAGTGCCTACCTATTGAATTCAGCCTCTGTAGACTGCCTTAATGCACAAAGTTGCATCTGAAAAATTAGAAGACATCATGCTCGGTGGCTTGTGAGCAACATGTTGTTCACCAAACCCTTAGATGTTGCTCCCAGTGGTCTCAAAGCAGGTGCTTATTTTTGAATTCCAACTTTGGAAGCAGGTTTTGGTTGCATATGAAACAGGTCTACTGCCAAAAAGGGCCTCCTGTAGACTGCCAGTCCACATTGGGGCCATTAAATTACCAATCACTGCACTTATATATTGTGGTGCTCCCCAACTCTTTTTACATCTGAATGTTGCTCATGGTTAAAACCATTTGGGGATCCCTGACTTAGACACTGAGCTTTGTTTTTTAAGAAATTAAAAGTTGAGGTAAACACACAGACACAATTAGATGTAATGCCTATTCAAAGTGTGCTGACGAAGTATAATAGAAATGAAATGAAGGCTTCAACTGCATCAAAGGATAGTGCTACCTGCTAGTAAAAGAGATATATTAATATTCTCTGTATGTAAAAAGGTGAAATGAATATGACAGCCGGTGCTGAGAAACCTTCTGCTTTAATCACAAAACCCCAAATTTCTTTCCTGACTATCAACAAAGCATGCTAGAGTGAGAGGGTGCATGGGACTCCAATATCCATTATGAGGCTTCTCTGTATTTAATCAGCCACATTGCCAGATTTTATTTGTATAATGCTTCAGAGAGCTTACAGTCTAATTAGCAGCAGCAGAATTGGCATCACTAGCCCTGTGTATAAGCAAGGGAAGGTTTAAATTCAGTCCCTGCCCTTCTTCAGAGGAATGAAGTCATGTGTTTATCTTTGTGTGGGGAATACAAAACAGAGTTCTATCGAAAGGCTGTGTCTGTATGGGAAGGGAGAGAAATATACTGTAGATGATGTACTGTGGGGGGACTTTCTCCAGTTGGTATTGGTAGAGATAAAGCAGACAGGTTGTTTGGAACCTAAAATGTGGTCTAAAAAGCATTTACATTTACAAATGGGACTGGCATGTTAATATAGTGGATAAAAACTTGTTTATTTATTCTCATACAGTTTGTGTCCAAAGTTTTGGTTCAAGGAGGTCCATTAGGTCCTCCTTGATAAAGGTCCTAAAGGGCAGAAACATTGGACAGAAATAGCTAAATAAATATTGTTTATCTTTTACCCACTATATGTGCTGGCAGGACACTTGTGATGTGTGGGTCGAGCTAAACTCAACCTGCACCTGACCCAACCCTCCCCGCCTCCACCCCATTATTTATCGACCTGCACCAACCCACCAATTATGTCACATAAAGAATGGTGTGAACGTGTGCCTATTAAACTTGAAGACAGTGTAAGGTCGACCCGCAAATGGCATGCTGAGGTCCGCCCAAACGTGCTGCAACCCTCAGCTATCGATCTGTCCCGCAGATCACTAGTGAACACCTAGAAGGCTGCAGGTCACCTGTAGTGATGAGCAAATTTATTCACCAGCCATCGATTTGCAGCAAAATTCTGAATGTCGCCATGTGGAAATGTTTTTGCGAAACGGCAGTGAAAATTCACTGTGTAAAGATTTGCAGAGAAAAAAACATCCATAAGAAAAAATGCCCTTTGACTTTAATGCATTCGTAGCAAGAAAAATTGGCGCACACGATCATTGACCAATGCGTTTTGTGAAATTTTCGGAGTTTTGCTAATTTTTTCACAGTTTTGTTAACTTTTCAGCAAAGCAGGACAGACTCGCTCATCACTAGTTGCCTGTTCCTGCTGCAGATACATTGTTAAAATTTCATTATGGCTGCAAGTATCCTCCCATACGGAAGCCTCTGCAAATCACTAATCCACTAAATAGACAGAAATTTTAGAACACAAGTTGAATGTTTAATGAGCACATTAAACATTGAAAACACAAGTGCTGTATGCCCTGGAAATTCTCTTTCTTTTGTCTATTTAAGGGAAAATCAATGGATGAATAAACCCTTGTCATAAGTGGGCAATATTTTCCCTTTAACAAGGGGACATCTCTCATAAAAGACAATCTGTTTATTGTGCTTGTTCTGTGTTCTTAAAATCCTGACAGTCAATGATTCGGATACTTAATTATGTAATGAATTGACACTTATTTTATTTTGCCTCCCATCCATAAAGATGATGCAGGTCTAGCCTGTAGTTTTAGCATTTTTGAAGCTTCCACTTGCTCTCAGGGCTGGCAAAACACTTTCTACAAGTTTGTGTTATGATCCTCTTACAAGAAAACCTTCCCATAACCCTCCTTTTGTTTTATGATCCTCTTACAAGAAAATCTTCCCATGACCTTCATATTGTGCTATGATACTCTTACAAGAAAACCGTCCAAAGACCCTCATATTGTGTTAGGAACCTCTTACAAGAAAACCTTCCCATAACCCATTGCTTTATGATTCTCTTACAAAAAAACCTTCCCAGGACCCTCCTATTATGTTATGATCCATATACAAGAAAACCTTCCCATGACCCTCCTATTGCATTATGATCCATTTATAAGAAAACCGTCTCATGACCCTCCTATTGTGTTAAGATCTTCTTACAAGAAAACCATCCAATGACCTCCTGGCGTGTTATGATCCTCTTACAAGAAAACCTTCTCATGACCCTCCAATTATGTTATGATTCTTCTACAAGAAGTCAGAGAGGCATGGTCCAGGGTGCAAGCGCCAAAGATTAAATTTTATATGTTTGACACATGCAGTAAACCCAAGGGCATAACTACAGATGAAGCCGACCCTGGAGTTGCAGGGAAACCCTTGGGTATAGAGACCCTGTGAGGTCCTAATTCGTATATAATTTCAATAGAGATTGCAAAACCAGGTCAACCTCTAGACAATTTAGGGCCCTGTAAAATAATATGCATTGGGGCTCAGTTATATCTGCTTATGCCAACGAATAAACCCCCCAAATTTGCTCATAGCTGGTACAGATAGATACTATGAAAATATTTATTTCCCTGGTGGTCTCCACCTTTTCACAACATGTTTCAAACCTATGGACCCTTCGGCAGCTTTGGAAGAACTTCAAACCCTTTAGGCTTTATATCAGGCTCATAGCCCTCCAGTTGGACATTACCATCATAACTCTATGCTGGCATTTGTGTTCCCCTGTACAGAGCACAATTACAGGTACAGGTAAATTACCTATTATCCAGGAAACCCGTTATCCAAAAAGCTATGAATTACGGAATAGACTCCATTATAATAAAATAATCCAACTTTTTGTAAAAAATGGTCTCCTTTTTCCTCTGTAATAATAAAACAGTAGCTTGTACTTGATCCCAACTAAGATAAAATGAATCCTTATTGGAAGCAAAACCAGCCTATTGGTTTTAGTTAAGGTTTACATCATTTTCTAGTAGTCTTAAGGTATGATGATCCAAATTGCAGAAAGATCTGTTATCCAGAAATCCTGTGCTCCTTAGCATTCTGTATACCTGTATAGAAAAGTATATAGTGGATATATGGATAATGTGGGTCATTAATTTAGTCTTCATATCTATCACTCAAATCTGCATCTCATGCTGGGAACAATTAAGACATATATATATATATATATATACATTAGGGCGAAAGCTGGGAAGGTGTGATTGTTTTCGCATTACCCTAAATGCAGACAGTGTGATATTCTGCTACAATGGCTCATTAATTAGCATTTTCTGCCATCTTGCATGGAGATTAATTCCATATCTATTCCATATATCCACCGAGAGCTTGTATTCACAGTGAACATTCCCCACTCTCCCTTTAAGTGTGTTCCGCTAATTGTATACTAATGACTGCTGTAAAAAAAAAAAAGAGGCAGCATCTTCCTTGTAAAATAATTATGAAGAAGTTTATTGAGGGTTTGTTCCAGGCCAGTCCTCACTTAAGGAATCATCAGCAGAAATTTGCTAACTGTACAGTCCTATTAATTTGCTTGCCCATAAAACAAAACATTTCACCCACCCATGCATATTTGATTGTGTGATTGCAACAAACTTAATGAATGAGATAGTTTATTCCGGGAATGAATCTTTAGAAGTGATGCTGTCTGGTTTGCTTCAAACTGAAACAGACCAAGAAATGAGCTTCGGGCAGTGTGCTGCTTATCTGCAAGCAAAAATAAATGACCCCTGCAACTGCCCCATGCCTTGTCTCTGTGCAACTGCCATCTCATCCCCTTAAAAGTGGAAACATAATAATGCAGCCACCACTGATCCCGAATAAGGTCATCCCGAGTCATCACTTTCTACTTACTTGTAAGACTTCAGTAATATCATTTTTTGGGATAACTCGTGGTACCTCTAGATTCAGTTTACATACTGTGTGGTTAACTAGACAACAATTATGTTACAAGGGTGAATGTCACCCCTCTCCTGTTCTGCACTTAAAACTTCAGCTTTGGATCTCTCACCTTGTCTCATTCCTGGAGC
>CM044435.1:120515491-120531682 GCA_024363595.1 Xenopus borealis | reverse complement strand
TATATATATATATATAAAGCTTTGTTTTCCGCACTCCATTATCCACAGCAATTGACCTGGGTGCTAATCGATTCAAATGATTCGAATAAAAATCTATTCGATCATTCGACCATTCAATGGTCAAATTACTTGCCCTTTAAATTTTTATTCAAATCCCTAGTTCGCCAGATTAAGCCTAACAAATTTCTGTATAACCCTATGGGAATCTGCCTGCTAAATAATACTGGTGAACTAATTTACCAGTCTCCTACATTTATAACATTATAAAATGTTTAACAGGGCATGAATATAAAAAGATGTTGCAAAAGTACATGCATTCAAATAATCACAAATAGTTTTTAAAATGAAAGGGAAAAACATAAAAAACCTATATTGTACCCAAAATAAAATTTTCAACATCTTATGAGAATATAATGCCCATAACTCCTTGCAGGAACATTGAAGATAAATTATATTTATCGGTCACAGATTTTCCTACTGGTTCCATGTGCATTAAAAACCACCGCTGTGTGACCATCCTATTGCCAGATATTCCTAACTGATAATCACAGTACCAAAGCCAGTCATGCTTATATATTTATATATATTTGACTAAAACCAAATATTAAATTAACTTGTTTTTTATACCAATGGTAAAGCAGGTATGGATTTTGGGATTAATCTTGTGTTTTCATCTGACCTCCATGGATGTTGACTTGCGATTTCTTGCTTTTTTGTGCTGGAATAAAAATAAAAGAAAAAAACAATAATCACACTATGAGAGTTTCTCATTTATTATGTTTTTTTGCATAAGAAGAACTGGCAGAAAAAAAACAGCATTATTACAGTTTCTCCATGCATTTTTATCTGAAAGCTTTTTTTTTTTTTGCATTAGATTTGACACAAAACAAGATGTAGAAAAAGAATGGAAACACCTTGTTATAAATGAATGTGTTTTCCTGGGTGCAGTAAGTGGTCCCTTTTTAGACACAGCTGTGTCTCTTATGCATTATAAGCCATGGCTCATTATCAATGTGAGGACGCAAAACTGGAGGAGTTGCAGTAGATACATAATTTTGTTTATCACAAAAAGAAGCTGAGAAAGAACGTAATATTAGAGGTTTCCCCATAAAAAATAAACTAATCTAATAAAGATGAAAAATGCTCTATAGAGTCTTGGAGAACTTATTAGTAGCTAGTTTGATCTTAACCAAATATTATTATTTTCTTGCGTAAGAACCACAAAGCAGCAGATAGTGTCTGTCTGAATGTATTTTGTCATATTAAGTCCTTGTTACTTGTTATAAGGAGCAATCTGGATTGCTGGAGGAGCTGCACAATTCCAAGAAATTCACCAACGTCCACATTTTAGTTCACTGGCACCTCTGTTTCTGTTCAGGGTACATACAGCAAGGAGATGCTCCATACATAAAAACTGTGAACCTTTGTGAAACAGTAATTAAAGACTAGATTTAGGTTAGCCTATCAGGAAACTGGAAGAGCAATGCTAACATTTGGGTACAATGCAGCCAAACACAGTGGTTCCAAAGAAGATCATGGTGCAATTGACCCAAGTGAGAGGTTGCAATGATTTGTTAGTCAGCAAGATTTGTAGGGCCACATATTGGCAAATAACTTTTTGGTGAGTAAGGGGGGGTTGACTTACCAAAGATGATGGAGGTCCAGGTGCTCAATGTCAGGGGGCCAGCGGCTCCCATAGGGAGGTAGTCAGGATCGAGGAGGAAGCCTTCCAAGAAATACTGGGAAAAGTCAAAGTCCAGGCAATAGTCATGAGGGCAGGCAGCACAGAATCAGATACAAATCCAGGCACAAAATTAGGAACAGGACACAGAACACGAATAAAGCACACCCAGGCTCACAGGAATCAAAGCCTATACTCGGGCACCATTCTGGCATCCTGGACGCCTTTAAATCTAGAATTTAGTGCCAAAACCTGACGTCATCGCGCCTGACGTGGCGCGATTATGTCATCACCCGGCACCGCCATTGTGGGAGCGATGCCGAAAACACAAGACTCCAGGTACTGCTCCAGGCGGTGTCCATGACACTCAAGCCCAGACCTTCAGCTTTGGAGGCAAACAATGCTAGTAAATAATGATGGGCTGGCACAAACTGGATCACACTCCTTAAGTTGATGTGGTTAAAAAGTATTTATTTAGCAAAAAAACATCTTAGCAGAGCCTTACGTGTTTCCTGCCTTGTGGGCACTTGTAATAGCCAATGACTAAGTGCCAGTAAGGCACAAAACACATAAGTCTCTGCTTAAATGTTTTTTGCTAAATAAATACTTAAACGCATCAGCGTATGGAGTGTGGTCCAGTTTGTGCCAGCCCATCATCATTTACTAGCACATATTGGCAAGGCTTAGGGATTTCTAGGGAATGTATTTCCCCCCCCCCTTTAGTCATACTGATGGGTTCATCTAGATATGGTATGTCAAAGACTGCAATTAGATATTAGCATCCAATATTACCCAAGGTGGATTTCCACAAAAATGGCAGAATAAGGGCTCGCTACTAAAAATTGAAAGAAGACATTATTCTGGATGGTCATATCCTATAATTATCGATTGTTTAAATGCTTATTAAATATTATTTTGAAGTTTGATCAAAGTATGCATTAATCTTTTTTCACAGATACCATTAGACATCTTTGCAATAATTATGGTGTAACTCTGCATGTCCATGAGCAGAAACAGAAAATGACAGAGAAGCCAATTGCTATGGATGTTATCCCCTGCTGCTCCTCAACTTGAATCATGTGAAAATTAGGGGACAGGTATGGGGTGGAAGAGGAGCTGACTGCTTGTCTCCCCATGCCTGCCTAATGCAGGCAATGGGTTAGCCTTAGGTCTCTAAGCTGCTAGCTTAACCTGTATACTAGATCCTTTGCTCTGAAGTTCATATTAAAGGACAAGGAATGTCTAAAATAGAATAATGCTAGAAATGCTATATTTTGTATACTAAACATAAACATGAACTGGACCACAAGCCTAATCAAACAAATGATTTATGCTTTCAAAGTTGGCCACAGGGGTCTGTCATCTTGTAACTTTGTTATACATCTTTGCAAGACTAAGACTGTGCACATGCTCAGTGTGGCTTGGGCTGCTTATGGATCTACAGGGAAACAAAGCTGTTAGAGTTCTAGACAAGTGGGAAGTAAGGTGGGGGCTCCCCCTGCTGTTCATAGGTATGATTGTTTCCCTTCACAGCAGTTAGGGACCATCTAACAATTTCTATCCACAGCAGTAAATGAAGGGAGAATTTCACTGCATATAGTCAGGTTTCTTCTAAAAACAGTAGACATTATATTAGAGATAGATTTCTTTTTCATTAAAGAAAGTAAAAATTGGATGTTATTTGTTTGCCTTTACATGCCCTTCTGGTCATCACCAATAGTAACTTCTGTCAATGTCTTATTATTTTTCTGTGTCCTCCCTGATGTTGCTGCACTTGAACTCTGATCTTTGCTTTTATATCTTAGGTGAAATGGAACTGTATACTTTGAAGAAAGGACAATGCCCCATTTTCACCCCAACAAAAAATATAATGGCATACATATACAGAGAAAATGGTTAATTGAATTTAGCCCTTTTCCCTTACACTGTACTCACCAGGTGCTCTCCTGCAGATACTGTTAAGTCTAAACCGCCTCGTTAATTAACTGCTTATCTGCCCCTGATCAGTCTCAAAGGGAAATGAAGCTACACTTTTCTACAGGGTTTGCTTAGCGTTCCGTTTAATCCACTCTAGTGCTACACATAAGCACTCTTCTTGGTGATTTGTTTCTCCATTTCTTGCAAGAATTTTTTTTTTTTAAAACCGTCTTTTGCCAACATTTCTTCAGTAACCTTTTGAAATGCCTGTTTTGCTACATTTGTACCCTTTCAAATAATTGTAATCTTTCAAATAAGTGTTTGATAGGAAGGACCTTCTTTTGAAATTGCTATACATTTTGTAAATGCCATTTTAAAGAAGCCCTAGATTAAACATTTTTAATGGGGTAGAATTACTACCATGTATATTTTTTTAAACTACTGTATCTTCTGATTTGGGGGGGGGGGTTAACATTCTTTTAGGGAATAAGTCCCTGATGCCTAACTTTTTTGACAAAAATTCGGAAAGTCCAAATAGAAATTCTGTGCTTTATGGGAAGTCCTGATAAGGACTTCAACGGAGGAGGAACCTGTTATCCCCAGGTACTAAGGAAAACACCCTTTTTTTCAAATGCATCAATTAATAGTGCAGAATTCGGCACTGAAATCCATTTTTCATTAGAGCAAACAAATATTTTTAAGTTTGTTTTTGATATCTGATATGGGGCTAGACATGATGTTAGTTTCCCTGGTGCCCTTAGTCATGGGACTTGTGCTCTGATAAACTTCAGTCACTCTTTACTGCTGCACTGCAAGTTAGAGTGATGTCAACCCCCTCCCTTTCACCCCCCACAGCAGCCTATAAACAGAACAATGGGAAGGCAACCAAATAACAACTCCCTGGTTGATATTAGAATAGCACTCAATAGTAAAAATCCAAGTCCCACTGTGGCTCCTCCAGTTACACTTAGTAGAAAAACCAATAACTTAACTGAAAGCAGTTCCATACTGAAGTATTTCATTTCTGAAAGCAAAGAGTCAGGCAAAATGACCAAGATGGCTTCCTACACATCAATATAGCAACAAAAAAGTACAGGTACTGTATATGATCCATTATCTGGATATCCATTATCAAAAAAGCCATGAACAACGGAAAGGCTATCTCCCATAGACTCATTTTAATCAAATAATTAGCACTTTTACAATTATTTCCCTTTTCTATTTTATAATAATAAAACAGTTCCTTGTTCTTGATCCCATTTAAGGTATAATGAATCCTTATTGAAGGCAAAACCAGCCTATAGAATGTATTCTATGTTTAAATGTTTTTTTTCGAAATTTAGGGGCAGATTTATTACGCTCGGGTGAAGGATTCAAATGCCAAAAATTCGAATTTTCAAATAAAATTTTAGGCTACCTCGACCATCGAATTGGCAAATTTCGAACAAATCGAATGATCAAATGAATCGAACGATTCGAATAAGAAAATTGTTCCACCATTCGATAGTCAAAGTACTTGCCCTTTAAAACATTTTTCGATTGCCTACCTCGCCAGATTAAACATACAGAGTTGCTATATTTGCCTATGGGAAGCTCCCATAGGCTTTTTTTTATCGACTAGAAATCATCCGATTTCTTGAAAAAATCATACGAATCATACAATGTATACAATTTTTATATGAAATCAGATGATTTTGTATGTTTTTTTCATGGAATCAGATGATTCCAATTCGATTGTTCGATACAACGAATAGCGGTAAAATCCTACGAATTAGATATTCGATTTCGTCGGATTTTACTTTGGGAAAATTTCAAAGGTTGAATTCGAGGGTTTTCAACCCTTGAAATTCGACCCTTAGTAAATCTGCCCCTTAAAGTATAGTGATCCAGATTAAAGAATGATCCCTTATCCGGAAAACCCCAGATCCTGAGCATTATCGATAAGAAATTCCATACCTGTAATTTGTTGGTTCAGGGATAAAATTTTATATATTGTAGTGAATTATTTGTATTGTAAATAGTGTCATTTAGAAATCAATCATGACAGAATCCCTTTAAGGAGGCCAGTTAGTAGATGGTTACATTAGTCTGGTTGGGATAGGATGAGTGCATGCATGAGCATCTTAGCTGTTACTTTTGAAAGAAATGGATGAATTTTGGCAATACAAAACTGATTTATGCACATTTCTACCAAGTGCTGGATATATTGAAGAGATATTGTAGTGCCACCTCTGATTTAGCTTTTACATTTTACTGAGAAGCATTTTTATTGGTCATTATGAGCAAGTTCCGAAAAAAAATTCCCTTTCGAACCACACTGAATGGTCTGCACTTTGCTGGCAAGAACTAGAGATACTGCATACATCTAGGGGGATGAAAGTGCACAGCTTGCAATCACAAGTCAAATGTATACATGCAGCTTGTTTCAACAGGATTTCTGCCTTTCAGACTTGTAAGCATCGGGGAAACATCAGTGATTACACACAGTAGGGAAGCAGATTACTGTTATCAGAAAAACAAATCCATAGAACCTGGCATAAACCTAAAGCACACCGAAAAACTGGTATTCAATGTTTGTGAGCAACAGGACATGTGAGATTATAATCGATAGGAAAAACACTGCTATTACACTTCAAGATGGAAGGTGGAAAAAAAGTCCTCTCCAAATGAAACAGTGACACACGCTCACCAAAAGAAGGCAGGTACCTTTACAGTCCATTATAGGCATCATATTCTTACAAAATCAAAATAATATTTTTTATGCTGGACAAAGACTAAGGCCTATAGTAGCTTTATGATCATAGAATAAAGCAGTAATTGCAGCATTTCATGGTGCCATTTTGATGTACTGTTTAATTAGCATGCATTGTTTTCAGGTGTACTAGTGTTCTCATTATTTCTAGTTTTAAAATATAAGGCTACTAACAGACTCAAAACCAAAACACTCACTGCAACATACAATATAACAGTTCCATGATTTAATTTTTATTATATTTTTTTACAATCCATAGGTATAATATATATTTTCTTCTGTTTACAATCACTGTTCTACATCGTCATTGGCTACTAGATCTTCATTATCTATTGGTGTCCCACAACCTCAAAGAGACAACAAGGTACCGTTTTTCATTAGCACACAAGATTTCCTTTTTTTTTTTTAATAAAAAAGTAACCACTTTCATCAAAATGATTTCTTTGCCTGTTTAGTTGCATAGCTCTGCAGAATTGGCTGCCACTTAATAAATAACTGTTCAGCATAATAAAAAAAAATGCTTCTTTTAGCATTCAGTTTTTGGATAAACAGTGAGATAGATGCATGAATATTTTATTTTCGTAAACAAATTTTACATAATACAGAATGGCAACATGTTTGGATAATGAAAAAATTTGTATTCTTAAATGTATAAATTTATGCAGTAGGGTAGAGGCTTTGCAACCTTTAACTCTGTTTTCCTAGAAGGGTTCTTGGCTAGCTAGATTGGGTCTATGACTATGAAGATTCTCATTGTGTCCCTTTATCACAGTTGGGAAGGGGAGTAGTGTAAGCTATCAATCTGCCCTAATTGATAAAAAGTCAACATCTGTTTTGGTTCCCCCACTTGCTGGAGGAGGTATGGTTTGCTCCATAGGGCCTGGAACGGAGGAGGGTTCCAGTAAAGGCATAAGTGCAAGGTTAGATTTGTGATAGTTTACTATTGTCTTTTACTAGGAGTGGCAGACAGGATCAGGGTAGTTAGTAGAGCAGCCAGAGACTCCAACAAGAAGATTAATAAAGATTGTTACTCTGTGTGTCAATGCTGAACTCAAGCGGTCAGTCTCAGGGACAGATAGATTCCTGGAGTAATACAAGTCTGTGGGGTTTGGATAGTGCTGGGGGTTGTTAGTAAGTAAGCAGTAAGTACTACCTCCCCACTGTGATTGAGTCATATATGAACTGGGACTCAAATTAGGCCCTGGCTTTTCAAGTACACAGAAGTCCAACCAAATCCCACCAGCCAACTTCATGGTCTATGACATCTTACAGCCAGTCTGGGCCTAAATTGAGTGTATTCCATCTAGTTTAAGATCTTGTACATATGAGTCAGCACCCATAATTATACCTCTTTATAGATCCCTAGCAAGGCCTCATCTGGAGTATGAGCTGGAAAGAGTGCAGAGACGTGCAACTAAACTGGTTAGAGGGATGGAAGACTTAAATTATGAGGGGAGACTGTCCAGGTTGGGGTTGTTTTCTCTGGAAAAAAGGGACTTGCGAGCGGACATGATTACACTTTACAAATACATTAGAGGACATTATAGACAAATATCAGGGGACCTTTTTACCCATAAAGAGGATCACCAGAGGCCTCCCCTTCAGACTAGAAGAAAAGGACTTTTGAAGCAGCGTAGGTTGTTCTTCACAGTCAGGACAGTGAGGTTGTGGAATGCACTGCCGGGTGATGTTGTGATGGCTTATTCTGTTGATGCTTTTAAGAGGGGCTTGGATGATTTTTTAGACAGATATAATATCAAAGGCTATTGTGATACTAAACTCTACAGTTAGTATAGCTATGGGCATATATGGTTTGTGTGAAAGAGTGGAGATGTGTGTGTGTGTATGCTGGGTTTTAATTTGGAGGGGTTGAACTTGATGGGCTCTGTCTTTTTTCAACCCAATTTAACTATGTAATTGTTGTTTTTAAAGAACCACTGTTGCCCAAATTGATTTGAATTATCAAGTTTTGTGTGTGGAAACAGTGTGGTTAACCATTTCTCCAACAGATATAACATGCCCTACTTACTAGGAGTTGCTGGGAGTTGAACCTGACATACCCAGGTCTGAGGTGTATGTATGTATATATATATATATATATATATATATATATATACACACAAAGATGTGAAGCTATTTATGTATATTAAGTTTTCACATGTTATATACAGATTCCCCAATGTGTTCCAGGAGCCTAAAACTTTTCAGACTTCCAGCAATATTTAGTTCCAGGGAGACTAGAAAGCAATGACAGAGAAACCACACAAGACTCAGCTACTACCTTACATATCAAAGCATTAGTCTTTTTTTCTGCTAATGTGATATTTTTCTAGTTGGATCTATTTTTTCATGTACATTAAAAATCCCTGGCTTCTGTATTTGGGTCATTCTTTATTTATTAATGACCTCAAAATTTACATTGATTTTGCTTCCACTTTACAAGCTTTATTTACATTAAATAAAAGGAAGGAGCAAATAAATATGAAGGTTCTGCTTTGATGAATGGTTGCCATTTAGACAAAGAAAATATGTATGCAAGCTATTCATTCTTTGATTCCCTAAAGATGAATGGACATGAACTTATTTCTTCAATCAATCTAGTATAATATAAGACCTTTCTTTGCTCTAAATATGTTTACTCCTTCAGTAAATATGTTGACTGCTTCAGATGGCAAGATATTCTTAGAATTCACTTTGGAATGTGTTTTTATTGACTTATCTTCAGCAAAATACATATCCCTTTTGAATTTCTAAATTCCTTTCAGCTCAGAACTGGCACCAAAGACAAGGTCCTTGGCTTGTATGGCTCTTCATCTAAACAATATACTGAGAACAAATATTTATGGCACATAGGAAGAAATTAGCTCGCAGCAGCAGGAAGGACACATATTCAGCAGTCAGTCATTGAGATGCTGCTTCTTTAGTCGTTCCTAAAAACAGAGAGGAAAGGGTGAAATATTCAGAATAAGGCAGAATTAGCAGCAACAGTTGAAAGACAAATTAAATAAAACAATAACAAAAAGATTGCATAAGGGTAATTTATCAACACAAAGAAATATTCTGAGTCCATTCTACACGTTCTTTCCCCACAATGCAGTAAAATTCAGAGCCATTTTCCCAGGACTTTGTGCAAACAAGTTCAGCTGTCTTAAAGAAGGTGGTTTGACTTTAAGTTAACTTTCAGTATGCTATAGAATGGCTAATTCTAAGCAACTTTTCATTTGGCCTTAATCTTTTTGACTTATTTGCCTTGGTCTTCTGACTCTTTCAAAGGGATTTCACTGACCATCTAAAACAAATGCTTTTTAAGGCTACACATTAATTTTTGCTGCTACTTTTTATTACTTGTCTTTCTTTTCAGACTCCCTGCTATTTATACTCCTGTCTCTTATTAAAATCAGTGTATAAATCCGTGCAAAATTAGTGCGTGGCTGCTTGGGTAATTCAGACCCTACAATCAGATTGATGGAATTGCAAACAAGAGAGCTTCTAAATAAAAAGGTTAATAGCTCAAAAACCACAAATATTAAAAAAGAAAATCAATTGCAAATGTTCTCATCATACCCCTCTCTATAGAGTATCATACAAAAGTTAAATTAAAGGTGAACAACCCCTTTAACAGTTTTACTTGAACCTAGTAGACCTCCAGGCTGAACTATCCACAGTTTGTGCATCTTTATTTCACACATTGGGGCAATTATAAACTGACTCTTGTAGCAATACCATTTTGACTTTTGGTGATATGGGAGGATAGAGTTCTTGTCAGAATATGATATTACGGAGATTGCCAAAAAGCTACATTGAAACATAATGAAACATATTGAAGTTGCCGGCTTTAGGACAGAAAAATATGATGAATGTTAACATTACTAAGTTACTGTAGTTACTCGGGAATTAATTGAATTGTGCTCCAAATTACCCTTTATATTGCCACCGGTGCTCTCCTATAAAAAATAATTTGGTACAGTCAGTGCTTATACAAAGAAACAAAACATTTGAGGAAAGGACAAAATATTCTTATCCAAAAGCAACACAATATAAAATGTGAGCTTGAATGTTTTTAGCCTTACAAAATGTACTATGATGTTTCCAATATATGACATAACACAAGGTAAAAAAGGAACCAAACCATAATTTTTAAATTATTCTGTAAGACATGGGAGAGTAACCTACAACAGTGTGTGATATATATAGTATATTTAATTTTGCATAAAACTGTATCACAAATTCAGTACATGTTGAATACGTTATTTAGCTACAGAACCTTGGACAACAAAAGGGAAGAGAGATGACAACACCCCAGCTACAACGGCACCAAGGTCCAAGTGGGTCATTTAATACATTACGTATTGCTCATATAATCTGTGAGGCCATTATACTTAGTCCATCAATAAATGCATCCGTCCATATATGAAACAAACATATATGAAAGAAATGGTGTAATATGTAATGATTATTAGTGATGGGAGAATTTATTCGGCAGGCGTGAATTTGCGTCGAATTCATGAAACTCCAGTGAAAATTTGCCTGCCAAAAATTTGCTTGTTGAAAACCATGCCGCGACTCGTTTCTCAAATTTTTCACCAATTTGCGAATTTCACTGGAAATTCGCAAATTTTCGGCGAAGCAAAATGGGATAGATTCGCCCATCACTAATGATGAGTGAATTTTAAAGTCAAAGGGCATTTTTTCTTGCTGTAACTTTCTTTGTAGCAGTTTCACGAAAAATGATGGCTAAATGCGAAATTTCATTGCAAATCCATGCCTGCCAAAAAAAAAGTGTTCATCCTTAGCAATATGGTAACCTAGTCCTTTTAAAAACAGACAACTGAATTATATTCTATATTTATCCCTATAGGATAAGCTTCAAAACGCTGCAGTTGATATGTTGATTTATGATGACAAATATTGCATATGACTATCTGAAATAGGTACACACTGGGGGTAATTTTTAGTGATGGGCTAAGAAATTCGCCAGGTGCGAATTTGCTGAGAATTTTCACATTTTGCTGCCAGCAAATACATTTGCAGAACTGTGGCAAAAACTTGCCGGTGCATAAAAGTTTTCGTACATCAGAATTGTTCAGAAGCCTGTCAACTTTAATACATTGGCCAAAATCGGCACATGTATTAAAATCGTTGTGGGTGTCAAAATTGACACGCAGCAAAATAATTTTGATGCCCATTGACTTCAATACATTTTGCGAATTTTTCGGGACAAAGTCGGCCATCTCTAGTAATTTTATTTAAGAATATTCTGGGTCAAATGTGCTTTCATTTTTAAAATGCCCCAGAGTGTATTATTGAGTATGTCTGAGTTCTTCCTTTAAAGTCAAAGAGGCCCAAAGGACAATGTCAATAATACTATCATAAAGCTGGTAACCACTCAAAGCTCATGCACAGATCATACAGGGAAAGTCCTGTTCAAAGCATTCCAAGCAGCATTGTATTGCTGTGAATTGCAATCAGTAACTATATCCAACCGAACTTTTGAATGCTGATCATGCCTTTATTACCTCTAAGCCTACTTATAGTATCCAGTCCAGTAAACAGTACAATGTGCATTTTAGAAAACTCAGTTTCAGACTGGTCCCCTGTACAAATAAATCACATATAGTGGTGGGCGAATCTGTCCTGTTTTGATTCGCTGAAAGATTTGCAAAACTCTGGAAAAATTAGCGAAACACATTGAAGTCAAAATTGTCACTCACATCAAAATTGCCGCTCCTCAAAATAATTTTGAAGTGAGCGACAATTCTTAAACATGTGATTTTTTTTTCAATGCATTTTGTCAACATGCGTGCAAATAATTTTGACATAAGCGCAACAATTTTGATGAACAACTAATTTTTTTGTTGCAGCAAATTTTTCTATGGCGAATTTTCACTGCAGTTTTGCGGGAGCTGAAGTGGGGAAATTCGCTGCCAATCCATGCCAGGTGAATAAATCCCCATCACTAATTGCATCTATATTTCCTATAACAAACTTCACAGTGTGATTTTTGGATGTACCTTTAGTTAAATTTATTGGGAAGAAACTGCAAGTCATTGTTCCTCTGAGATCATAAGAACTGTTCTTTTCTGTTCCTATAAATGTAGGACTGGTTGTGCTGATTTTAGGGCATTGGCACAAATGTTTATTAATGTTTATTAAAAACCAAAATGATGAAAGAAAATAGAATTTTGAATAATAAATGAACATTTTTTAAAGGGAACTTTCCAGTATACATCAGTTAAACATTTTCAATGCCTTCTTTATTTGTAAATGTTTAGTTATTTGTAAATGTATTTGGAGTTAAAAGCAGTACACCTATTTTTTCTTTTCAGCCCAGATGATGTTGACAATTGACTATATGTATGTATTGTGAGACACCAGCTGGAAAAGTAATAAATGGGGAAAAGTAATAAATTGTGTCTATATTTCACCTAGGTTTATTACCTATACATGGTGAGGGGCTCCAGGGAATAGATATTGGGATAAAACCAGCTTATGCGTTTTCTCCAAGTTGTTTTGAATCTGTGGTCTGGGTCCTGGAGTCCGGAGGCTTTGTAGTTTATTGGGTGGGATGAAGCTTCCATTCCTAGGTCCATTACGGATTTTGTGAAAGGAGCATGTTCAGCCAACTGAATAGTAAAAGGAGTTTTTGCAATTCAGAACAGTGAGAAGAGGGAAGCACTGAGAGGAGAGATCAGGCTCCCTAAAACCAAGCCAGCCACAGAGGTACTGAGGCTTGTAAGGAGGCATTGAATGTTCCTGACTGTTTGGATTTTTGTCATGCTGAAGTAAGCTGTTTTTGTTTTTTCACATGGACTGTGTTGTTTTGCCAAATCAGGCCCAGTCCTGGTTACAACCTCCACTTCCCCTTCATTTTAAGCAAGCTCTGCAGTCACCAATTGAGCAAATCCCCATAGCATGTATAACTTTATTTTGTAAAGCTCTTAGAAGGAGCCACAGTGCTGTACAGTGCATTAAAGGACAAGGAAAGTCTAAAATAGAATAAGGCCAGAAATGCTGTATTTTGTATACTAAACATAATCATAAACTTACTGCACCACAAAGTCTAATCAAACAAATGATTTATGCTTTCAAAGTTGGCCACAGGGGGCTGTCATCTTGTAACTTTGTTATACATCTTTGCAAGACTAAGACTGTGCACATGCTCAGCATGGCCTGGGCTTCTTGGGGAAACAAATAAAGCTGTTTGAGTTCTGCATGGCTGGGAAGTAAGTGGGGGGGGTCTTCTACTGTTCATAAGTATGTTTGTTAAGGACTGTCAGACAATTCCTATCCACAGAAGTAAATGAAGGGAGAATTTCACTGCATACAGTCAGGTTTCCTATAAAAACAGTAGACATGTTTAATTAAATTATATCCGAGATAGGGTTCTTTTATATTAAAGTAAAAAATTTGATTTTATTTTTTGCCTTTACGTACCCTTTAAAGTACAATATAAATACAATATATCAAAAAACAATATAAATAAAAATACAATATATAAAAGTACACACAGGGAAGAAGTCAGACAATAAATACAATAAATATATACAGTACACAGAACTCCAGTTCTGTGTGGTAAGAGACACAGTAGGAAGGCGGTTCCATAGAGCTTACAGTCTAATTGGATGGGAAGCTGACATGCAGTCACATTGGAGGGGAAAAGTGCACAAGTTGAAGACATTGTCCAGTAGGTACCAGGGCTAGACTAATGTTCCAGTGCTTCAAAAGGTAGACTCTTTGTTTTTTCTTAAAAAGATTGAGAGAGCTCTCCTTATGGAGGAATTCAGGGATGGAATTTAAGAGGTGAGGAGAAGCAAGATAGAAAGGTTTGAGACGAGAGGTGGCAGTGAATGTGGATGGTGTGAAATGAAGAAGAGCAGAGAAGATGGGCAGGAACATACAGTGAGACAAGTGAAGAAATTTTGTGAGGAGCAGAAGAGTGAAGGGTTTTGAATGTTAGTAGAATTATTTTATTTGCTATTTTTTACTTAACAGGCAGCCATGCTAAGAGTTTTAGTTGGGCAGGTTCCCCCGTGGGAAGGAGCAGAAGGATCCTTGTAGCATATTTTAAGATTGGAGGGCAGAGAGGTCAGGAAGACTTTTGAAACAATCCAGTAAGTGGAAAGTAATAGCCAGCTTTCCTTCTTGTACAGCTCCAGTTTTCCTTAAGGCATGGAACACTGGTGTATGGGTTGTTCTGAAACTCACAGTTAATTGCTCCTCCAGTAGGTTGGGACATGACTCTACCTTAGCCCAGTATCTCTACCTTTTAGTGAGCGGAGAATCTATCCCGTTTCGCTTCGCCAATAAAATTAGCGAATTTCCAGCGAAATTCACGAATGGGCGAAAAATTTGAGAAACGAGTCGTCACGTTTCTGACACGCGTCGCATATTTTTTGAAGAGCGTTGCGTAGTTGACGTGAAACGAGTTGCATTATGTTTTTGATGAATTCCCGCGATTCGCCACCGGCAAATCGTGGGAATTTGCCGCAACTTTGCCCCCCCAACACCCTTTGCCAAAGGCTCTTTGATTTTTACCCTCTCACTTGCTGTTCAATAACAGGGATATGCGGTAAGGGGGTGGGTATATAAATTATCAATGTGCAGTGAGCCAGCTAGTGTGTGGGTTGGGTGAAGGTGAGTTTGTGTTGAGTAAAGGTGGATTTGGGTTGAGTGAGGGTGGGACAACTGAGTGCAGTAGCTTTGGAATCCCAATATGATTCTGTAAACATTGCCAAGCAATACGCTGCCTTTGTAAGCTCAGATGCTTCCATTCCAGCTGTGGGAAAGTGCATGTGAACTGATACTCCCTAAAATGATTCAGACAGCAGAGTTACAGCATCTCTCTCTGTGGAGCAAGTTCTTTATCCATGCTCTTTCTTCCCTGAAGGAATATAATTCTTTCAGCTCTTTTCTACTCTTTTCAGGAATTGAAAAATACGTAAGCTTTGAGATTCCATCAATCCTCCTGAATATAAATCATTCTGGTTCCCTCAATACCAATTTATCTCAAATGAGATCTTCATTGGGGATTATGGATCAGGTTATTACTATTATTATTATTCTTATTCTTATTATTATTATTTGTATGTCAGAGTTAATCTCATGACTCAGTACTGAATTGGGTTCAGGAAACAAGGGACAATTGCTGAACTATATAATTTTTTATATATAGTCCTTGGATTTCTTCCGCACTCCAACAGTGGTAATTGACCTAGGTGCTACCCACAAACAAGTGGATAATCAGAATACAAAAATGGGTGCACACCAGGAATGTTTTTAAATAACCCTTAAAAATTATTTTATTGAAAAGAGATTAAAAACAGGCCAACGTTTGGTCTCCTTGTCTTGATAAAGGTTTGAGAAGGAAACCGAAACGTTGACCTGTTTTTAATCCTTTTTCAGTAAAATAATTTTTTATGGTTTTTGTATTTTTTGTATCATATATATATATATATATATATATATATATATATATATATATATATATATACTTGAAAAAAAATGGCACTCATGATATTGGAGTCCAGCTTGCCTGGGTGCAGTCCTTGGAAATAGTTGTCTGCGTGCATGGAGGAAGTCCGCACTCTCAGGGCTTAAAATATTTCAAAGCTTTATTTTTGGACTGACGTTTCGGCTGATACAACAGCCTTTCTCAAAGTGAAAATAAAGAGTGAACAAACAAATAAATACGTGGAATATATATATATAGGAAAAGTGTAAAAGGTGTGTTTTACCTTTTTCCCCAATAGGAGATGAAATCTGCAAGGGAGATGTTAATAATCAGAGCATAGTCCCCCAGTTTAACGGATATTGCTACCTGGCCCTGGATGCTATAGTATTC
>CM044435.1:120488193-120503235 GCA_024363595.1 Xenopus borealis | reverse complement strand
TATATATATGTGTGTGTGTACATACACCTGAGTGTAGCAGTGTATCTCCCTGTCTAAGCCATTAAAAAAGACTGCATGGAAAATGTAAATGGTCCATTCCTAAATTTTATGGGCACCAATAAAATGGAACAAATGCATGACTGGCTAAGTCAGTCTGATTTGGAAATTTATTCGTTTGGAGGTGGAGATGAAACTTTTCTACTTAATCAAAGAGATAACTATGCTTGTCAGGGAAATCAGGACAGGACAGCGCTGTGAGCTCATTTGTGTTTGAAAAGTAACAACTAAAAGAAAAGTAAAATATTAAAATGCAACTTGATAATATATGATTATAAGAGAATGGTTTATCTAGTACAGGTAGGGTTGTCTGTTATCCGGAAATCCAGTTATCCAGAAAGCTTCAAATTCTGGAAAAGCCATCATCCATGGAGTCTATTCCTTTTTCTATGTACAGGTGTGGGATCTGTTATCCAGAATGCTCATACCTGGGGTATTCTGGATAAAACGCCTTTCTGTTATTTGGATTGCCATATCTTAACTCTAGGATTAATTATATTTTAGTTTGGATTAAGTACAAGGCAATGTTTTATTATTACAGAGAAATAATTTTTTTAAATTTAATTATTTGATTAAAATTGAGTCTATGGGAGATAGCCTTCCTGTAATTTGATAAGGATGGAGCAGGGTGTTCTGTCCTTATTGAATTTTTCATTGAAATCCATTGGATGTGAAGCACGTTGGAGCCTAACAGAGACCGGTAAGTGCTCCCGCTATTATACATTTCTGCACTTCCTGTAATTTCTGGATAACTGATCCCATACCTATAATAATAATAATAATAATAATAATAATAATAATAATAAAAGTAGTATTCTATACTTGATCTTTATTAATCTGCATGTATCTCATTAGGCTTATATAATGTTTAAATGCTTTCTGTAGACTTAAGGTATGGTAATCCAACACTGGAAAGCAGTAGCAGTTCCACTAAGTTACTAAAACTTTCATTCAAATAACTGGCTGCTACAAGATTGAACAATATCTATTTTTACACAGGCTGCCATTGTAAACAGTGAAATTCAAATGGATCTATAGGTTGTGTGGTTAAATGTCATCTTTTGAAGTCAGCTTTCCCCCCATACCTGTAAATGGCTTTCTCCTCGCAATCACAGCGGGCAGCGAGCTCACATCAGTATTGCGACCTGCAGGATTCCTCTGCTGCATCTCTGAGTGTTGGTCTCTAGGGCACAGGGGACACTTGTTTTGTTCCCTTTAAGTCATTTTTTTTAGAATGCCTGAAATAGATTTCTGCCAGGAAAAAAGTGAAAGGAAAGGCCAGAAAGTTTATTTTTCCCCCCTTGTATTACTTTGTATTGTTAAAAAGAGAAAAGCTCCGTGTGAGCAGAACATTACTATCTGTACTGTTAAATGTATGTGGTAATCTCCATTTATTTACTGATAAAGTACAAACATTCTCATGAAACATATGAAAATAGTGTCTTGTCTTGTGTTGTACAATGCTGCACAGTGCAAGTGCACTTTACATCCAAGTGTTGGGGCCTTGTAACACACACCAGATCTTGTGCCGTACAGTAATAATTGAGTCCTACAGGGTCAGATTCAGCAATGCCAAAAGGAGCAGTAGACTCACAATTAATGATGAAATAATTTGGGGCATTTAGCTTCACATAAAAGGGCAAAAATGTTGTGAAACCCAGTAATCATCAAAAGGCATTGGAGTCAATGGAAAGATGAAAATGCATTGCAGTTAAGATGTTTTTTTAGCTCTGCAATATCATATGCTGTGCCCTTCATTTGATACAACTGTTAGTTGTAGAAAAAAGGCAGAATAGTTAGTGGGGGGAGAGATTCACAACGTGGGGTGGGTACAGGCCCGTATTTGTGGAAAGGCCACCAAGGCCCAGGACTAGGTTGGCAGGATTGTAGGGGGCAGCATGAAGCCCAACAACACCCACATTGGTTTGGAAGCTCTGGGGCTGATCCTGAGATACTGTCATTTTTTTTTAAATTTCCCAAGCGCTAATCACAACAGCGGGCCTAGGGGCACCTGCTATGTAAATCCAGCCCTGGGTGGGTAGGGGGGCCTCTATAAATAAGGTGGTGAGGCCTTGAGTTGGCAGTCCCTGGTGGGCCCTTGACAACCCAGTCAGATACTTCCTAAGCCAAAAGAAATTCCAAAGCCATATAGGCAAGCAATTTACTCGCAGAGAAAAAGCCTTAAGTGCTATTCCCCCAACGTGCCTCATTTTCAAAAAGGGGGCAAGGTACAAAGCACAAAAGATGAGCCCAAACCACAATGGGTTTTGAACTTGGCCCCAATTGAATGGTGACAGGGAGCCAACTCTTTGGTTCTAAGAACTAAACATACACAAACCTCCCAACTTTCCCATTTACCGCCGGGACAGTCCTGATTTTAAAGCTCGGCACGCAGTCCTGGTTTCCTCTTACTCAAATGTCCCAAGTTTATATTTGCTCTCCTGCACTTATTCCAGAAAAAAGATACAAAGTTTCTGAAATTTAATTAAATAAGAGGCTTCCTGGTAGAGACCCAGAAGACACAGCACCTGCACTTAGATACAATTGTAACAATTTAAGATAAGCAACAATACCATTGTAACTATTTAAGATCAGCAGGGGACAACTGTAAAAGCAATTTACTGTCATTAGCAAAACTGCAATAATGCATAAAACATTGCACTAAAGTCCCCAGAAATGTTTTCAAACTTTCGATAACCTGCCAAATTTTGTAAAATAGACATGGTAATTAGAGGGTGTGAAATGAGTGTGGCCAAAATGTTCCTCTTTGTTCCTCTTTCCATTTTTCAATGTTGGGAGGTATGTATACATTAGTTGCACCTATTTCTGTTTGAGGCAAGGCCTGTTTTCTGAAGGAGCATTTGTTGGGAAGGAAATAGGAATCTCCAGGCATTACTGATGTACAGGCCGACCTGATACCTGCAACTTGGGTGGGTTTGATCTAACCTCAGCACACCATTTGCAGGTCACAAGTAGGTTTGGATTGAGCTCGTCTGCCTGCTTTCCCCACCCTGTGACCTTATACTGAAAGCTTTCAGTTTTATAGGCTCTGGCCCCTTTTGTAGAGGGTTTAGTTGGTGTGGTTCTTTAAGTAGATGGGAGAAGCCATGTGTGGATGGGTTCAGGTTGGTTGCAGGCAGGTTTGGGTTCCACGTTTTTCTCCACCCGCAAATCACTACCAGGCTTGTTTCTACCTTGTGTGCCATTCACAACACTTGGCAGGCATAAGGCTAACTTGATCCTATCCTACCAACCCTTGCACTGGAGTCTGAATCCCGATCAAAGCAATAAATGAAAATTGCACTTATTTATTTACAATTGAACCTTGATTTTACATCCTGGAATTGACGCAGCTTTGTCATAGTTCCATTCTGGCAAGATGCAATTTTTTTTTTAATTTCCAGGATTTAATGTTTTCCCAAAATCTATGTCATTTTAGCAATGCCCTCTGGGAACTCTAAAACCAGTTTGGCTATATTCAGTGTCAGACTGATTCATTGGGGAGCACTGGGGCTGCCACACAAAGGATCATCCTGGTAGTGCCCCTCTCGCGACATTGAACCTCCTCCCACCATGCATGCGCGCACCGCCTCATACAGAGTCCCATTGGGTCATGCTAATTTCCGTTTCTTAATTGAGGGAGGTAGATTAGGGGAACAGGACTTGGCCGGCTGGGGCCTACTGGGTTTTTTTCTGGCCCAGTCCAACCCTGACTGTATTTATAAATCTCTAATCCTAAATCTTTATTCATTTTGTGCAAACGCTACACTACGTGACGTGCCCCATTTATTGCAGTTGGCTGATCAGAGATTACAGCAGGGCTGAACTATCAGCATTCCAGGCACAGGGAACATCTGGATGACAACTCCCTTCACTCATTTATAACCAGATGCTGTCTGTAATTTTGTATGCAGTCCTTCTGATCTAAGCAGATATACATAAGAGACTATTCTAGAAGGTGCTGAGAACAAGGGGACCAACGCTTACACTCAAGCAATCCTCTTGTTCCCCTGTTGTGGTACCATGTGTTGTGTGCGCTATTGTTAGTGATGGGCGAATCTCTAGAGAAATTCGCGAATCGGCGAAAAATTCGCGAAACGAGTCGCGGGACACTTTTGACGCGCGTCGCGTCAACTTTGACGTGCGTCGCGTCGTTTACGACGCGCGTCGCGTCATTTTCGGCGCGCGCATGAAACCCATGTCCCACTGCGTACTATTCAGTTACATTGAGAAGGAAAAACAACAGCCTGCCAGAAAGCAGTTCCCTCCTAAAGTGCTGGCACAAGTCACATGACAGCTGAGAAATTGACAAAATGTCTAGACCCATGTCAGATTTCAAAACTGAATATAAAAAAATCTGTTTGCTCTTTTGAGAAATGGATTTCAGTGTAGAGGTCTACTGGAGAAGCACTATTGACTGATGCGTTAAAAAAAAAAATGTTTTCCCATGACAGTTTCCCTTTAAATAACAACCTGGTCTTTTGGGAATTGATGAATAATTCTTTCAGGCATATTGCTTGGCTGTAGCTTCTGGTCATCCACGTAGTTCAAAAGACTAAAGAGAGAGTTTTGGATGTGAGCGGATTAAGGTCAGACAGTGACCTTACGGATGCAAAGCCATAACATTTCTACTACAAAGAGTCCGGAGATAAAGTCATGGAAGTTCCTGAACAGAAGAAATAATAGAGAATATCTGCCTTCATGTGGGCTTGTGTGATCTCAGTCATGTAACCTGGGTTTTGTGTACGGGGACCACCTGCTAAGAAAAGATGGCTTTTGCACAGATCTGGAAACTAGTATTATTGTATCAAGTCCGTCAAGGTGGAGTAAAAATATATGCAATTGCAACTGGCCTGAATTTATTTCTTATTTAATGTACCAGTGATAAAATTAGTATTATAATACCACTTCCCCAAGAGACAAGAACAGCATTAGGTTGAGTGTGAGTAACTAAAGAGGTCCAGTAAACATGGATTCATCCATAATGCTTGCAGAGGGGAGTAACGTTTGATTTAACTACAAGTGCAGCATTCCTGTTATGCAGAATGCTTGGGACCTTGGGAAAATCATCATTAATTCTAGTAGAATGTCTTTCCTCCAATAAGCATCAATTATATCTTAATTGGGATCAAGTACAAGGTACTGTTTTATTATTACAGAGAAAAAGGAAAACAATATTAAAGATTTGAATTATTTGAGAAAGATTGAATCTATGGGAGATGACCTTCCCGTAATTCTGAGCTTTCTAGATAATGGGTTATAACAGATCCCATACCTGTATTGCCCTATTATGGCCCAATTTTAATTTTATTTGAATAAAAAGGGGCTTCAATGAGGATATACTCATGGAAATATGTTCTGTCCCAGAATGATAAACAAGACAGCCCACAATTGAGCATCCAGCCAATTTAAGGACAATTTGCCCTTTACTAAATATGCCCCAAAGAGCGCTGAGTTCCCAGAAAGTGAGTCATTTGTCACCGCTGTGCTTTTGCCCCATAGGGGCCAATTTGTCAAAAGTGAGTTTTTTTCTCAGCAATTAGATTGCTTCGAAAAAGTGGTCCCTTCAGGTTGTATCTCACATGAGAAAATTGTATTTTTTCTATCAGAATTCAGTATACTATCTCTTGAATAGCTTGCTGTGGCAATGTTTGATAAAGGGAATAGTCAGAGGATAGCTGGGGATGCTGGGAAGTGTTTGACGCCACTAGCCGTAACCCATGAGTGTAGGATCATTGTTAGGTCTGGTTAAGAACTACATGTTAAATATTTGCTTTAAAGCATCTGCTGAAACTGTATTTTGAGCAGCTGTCGTGTTTTCAAATACAGCTATGGGATCCATTATCTGCAAACCCTTTATCCAGAAAACTCTGAATTGCAGGAAGGCAGTCTCCCATATACTTCATTTTAATTAAATAATTCCAATTTTTAAAACTGCTTTTTTTTTTCCCTTGTAATAATAAAACAGTACATTGTACTTGATCCAAACTAAGATATAATTAATCCTTATTGGAAGCAAAACCAATCCTATTTATAATATTTTAGTGGAGATCCAAATTATGGAAAGACTGGAAAACCCCAGGTTCTGAGAATTTTGGATAACAAAATCTGGCATAAATCACAGTGGGTTTTTTCGAGGAATGAAGCATTTTTCCCAGAATGTTAAGTTTGTGCAGAGCCCTACACAGGATTTTTAGCAAGGTGCATTCAGGGATAGTAACGGGCAATTTTTTTCGCCAGGGGCGAATTCGGGTGAATTCCCACGATTCGCCGCTGGCGAATAAATTCGCTAAATGCCAGCGAAAATTCTCTGAAAAAACGAGTTGCCCGTCGTTTTTGATGTGACGCGACGAAAACGACGCAACGCGATGAAAACGATGCGGCGCATCGAAGTTGACGAGACACGCGTCAAATACGTGCCGTTACTCGTTTTGAAATTTTTTTTGCCAATTTTTCGGATGAAGCGAAACAGGGTAGATTTGCCCATCACTATTCAGGGATGGTAAATTGGGTATGGAGAGAAACTGAGCAGTGTGTGCCTATATATTGGCTAGTTAGACTTAAAAGAATTAAACGTTAAAGGAGAACACAGGGTATAATCACTGGGATATCCAGTACAAATAGCAGGAGACCCATTATCCAGAAAGCTCTGAATTACAGGAAGGCAATCAGCCATATAGATCAATGTAAACAAATACTTAAAAAAAAAAAATTAGTTTTCTCTGTAATAATTAAACAGTACTTGGTCTCAACTGACACATAATTAAGTATTATTGGAGCCAAAACAATATTATTGCTTTTATCTAATGTTTACATTATTTTTTTTTAGTAGGTTTGAAGTATGGACACCCCTTTACCCACAAAACCCCAGGCCCCAATCATTCGGCATAACAGGTCCCATCAGGTTGCTCTATACACAAGAAGATGACTATGTCTTGTTGATGTTTTCTGGGCATATAAGTATAAGTATATTCTTGTGCAGTCTGTGTTAATAAAGGAGCAAACTGTATGCAGACATTTGGATCAGATTGGCTTACCATCTCCCTTCTTTTTATTAGGTCATTATGACACAAGCTTCCACTTTAATGAATGCTGTTGCACAGTAAGCATTTGTGATGTTAAAACTAAATTCAATCCATCGGTTCAGTTAACTTGGGGGAGCAATTTTAATGGCAGTTGGTCAGGGCATTGGCATATTCTGATGTGAGAAATAAAACTTCAGTTCCCATTCAGAATGTGTTGGGGCAAAAACAGGCAACATAAAATGGTTCAATCCATAGGCCAATGAGCTGGATAACAAAAAAATGTTATGATCACTACTAATTTGTGTTTTACAGAACCCCACTCTTCAATGTTTTTATTCACATAAAGTAACTGTGTATGGAAGGAGCACACCTATATACGGGAAAATGCATTTTACTCCATTTATTTGTAGCACAAGCTTTCGGGTAACACTCCCTTCCTCAGATGTTTCTTCCATACAAAGTTGCTGGATACTATTTGGCCTGGAAGCATCTAAGGAAGTGAATGCGTCCCAGAGAATAAAGAGACAATAGAGCTTCTATGGGCTTAAAGAGGGGCATGACTGGAAGGCAAAGGTGGGGAGAGAGAAAAGGAAGTATAGGCAAAGGTAGTTGTAATAGTTAGTGTAGGCAGGGGGGTTAGGGGGGTTGCACGCAGGTCAGAACCAAGCCCACACTTCCCACCCATTTTCTGAGCAAAAGGGAGCCCATATGGTGCGACAGTGAACTTCCCCCTCTAATACCCCTTTTCTGCCCAGAAAATCTCCCCCCACAACCAGATGCCCACATACTTACATGTGGTCCTGGGGAAACAATGAGTTAAAGGAGGAACTGTGATGAGTTCCAGAGAGAAAGAGGAACACTGGCCAACTAAAGTAAAAATACCATTGAGTCGTGTACTGTGACTGATGGGAAAACAAGAGTGGTGCTGAGGTGCAGAGGTACAATGCACAGGATGGTAATCCCAGGACCAACTGCACAAGGGAATCAGGACAGGTTTCAAATAGTTTGAGTTATAAAAATCTAATATGGAATGTTAATGGATGTTAGAAATCTGTCATATGTGTTGTAATGGTTAATAAGTATTACAGCTTATTGTTGGTTTAATGTCTGAGAATGTAAAATGAATAAAGAAGCAGTCATCTTTATCCAACAATAAAATTGGTGTTGTCTTCTTTTGACTGATGGGGGCAAGGTCACAGCCCGTGAGTGTTTTGATTGGTTAGTACAAGGTTGGTTCCCCATATTCTGTCCACTCCAGGCCTTTCACATTCAAGTAAGTGGTGAGTAGTGATGGGCGAATTTATTCGCCAGGGGCGAATTCGCGGCGAATTCCCGCGATTCGCCGCTGGCGAATAAATTCGCGAAACTGCCCAAAAAATTCGCCCAAAAAAATTTGCATGTGCACCTAGATGTCCTCTCAACTTGTTGTCACATCTGACACTTGCATATACAAATATATGCACTCTCAATTTATTATCACATCTGCCACTTGCTGCATATACAGCACACATAGATAACCTCTCAACTTGTTCTCAAAACTGACACTTGCATTTAGGTACCAATGTGTATATACTGTAGGTATCCACTCAATTTGTTGTCACATCTGACACTTGCATGTGCACCTAGATGTCCTCTCAACTTGTTGTCACATCTGACACTTGCATATACAAATATATGCACTCTCAATTTATTATCACATCTGCCACTTGCATATACAGCACACATAGATAACCTCTCAACTTGTTCTCAAAACTGACACTTGCATTTAGGTACCAACTCAACTTGTTTTAACATCTGAAACGTGTATATACTGTAGGTATCCACTCAATTTGTTGTCACATCTGACACTTGCGTATAGGCGCCCTCTCAACTTGTTAAACTTTGATGAACTCATTGAACCTTATGGTCTTCAGGTTAAGACCATGCTGGTTCCATTTTTATGTTCGGTTAGTATTGCATGAATAAACACATACTATTATCATCATTATCTCCTTCAGCTCTTTGTTTCCTCTGACAAACTTTGCCTCTATGCACAAACCGTGGCTTCTGTGCTTCATGTCACCTTAACTGGTCACAGCCCATTTTCTTCGTCCTGTTTGTTCATTCCACCATGACTGATTTTTCTGTCACTGTCCCCTATCTGTCACCTGAGCCCAGCACATTTTGATCTCTTTTCCCCGGCCCTTTATTTAACCGCCTGCTGTGCACAGGAGAAGCAGAATATTGTAACAAAAAAGGAAAAATAAAACAGTAGGCGGAAAAAAAATCAAGTTAAAAAGAGAGTGTAAAACCAAACACACACAAGGGGGAGAGGGACCATCTGCAAAATACGAGTGGAACAATCTCAGCAATTTCTTATTTCTACAAGAAAAAGGTCAGAAGTAGGTGGTGAGGAGCGGAGGGTGGGAATGTGTGTAGAAAGCAGAGTTCTAATTAACACATTACTCTTCATACTGTAAACTGAGACCTTTACATCCGAGTGAGTGGCTCAGAACCTTATCTGAATTCTTTTTTCTTATCATTAAATATAAGGGTTTATAAAATAAGTAACATACAGAATTGCATTTCACATGGATCATCCTTTAAACTGCTGCAATTCCAGTATTTACAGAACTAAATGATTCTTTACCACTAACTGCTGTGTATTTCCCCCTCTCCCTTCTTTGCCCCGCATTCTACAGGCCAGTTGAATGGGAAGTTAAAGGCATAAGTGCAGTAGGGAGTTTTGCATCTGTAATGTAACATATGCAAATTAAAGGGTTATCTTTATTGACCATGATCACATGATCCTACATTTCCAATTTGAAATTAAGGACAATCGGATCACAGCCATCCAGGGCTCATCAAATCATTCCAAGTTGAGCTCCAATCCATGTTAAACTTTGCCCTCATGATTAGCATTGTCAGGTTGACTGGTTATGACTTCCTCCCCACTTCTGGCTTAACATACCTTCTCCCAAACCAATCTAGTATTTGATAAAATAAGTTGCAGCTTGTCTTAACAAAAATACAAATTGCTACATAAATTTAATCCTTTTTTGGCTGATTTAGACCAAACTAGTGATGATAGAGCATGGGCTACATGCAACCTTCTTTCACCAGGTAGGGTTTTCACTAAGTGGAAATACACATGTTGAGGTAGTTGAACTGTAACTCAATATTGCCAGATAGGTGAAATAACAGTTGTTGGACACCAGGGGTTATTTGCAAACAGGTAGAACAGGCTTTATTCACATACAAAGCGCCCCAGGGTTGATCATACTCACAGCTGAGGTAGATATATCATATGTCAGGTACATTCAGAGGTGTAGCAGATACAGCAAGGAAAGACAGCATGGTAGAAATAGCAAGTTGGAGTTGATAGGATCACCTTCCACGATATCAGTACCTCATGTGGACCGGATCTCTACAGCAGACGTGGATCAGGGTTAAGATCACTGCCTGAAGTCCCTTGTCAGTACTGTGGTCCCTTCACTACAGGCAAATTAGAGCCTGGGGGAGAGCTACTCCCTTCTATCCTCCTTGGTGGAGCTTGAGCACAGGACCTGGAACCTGGGGAATCATATTTTTTACCAATTAGGCTGGTTCTGCTTCCAAAAACGATTCATTATATCTAAGTTTGTATCAAATACAATGTACTATTTTATAGTCTATGGGAGATGGCCTTTCCATAATTTGGTGCTTACTGGATAACTGGTTTCCTGGATAAAGTGCCTCATACCTATCCTGTATCCATCCAAAATAATCATTGGCCTTCAGGGTCAAACATTGTAGGTGGCCAGGCTGCCCCGACTGTAAATTAAATGACAAAATTAACCCTCCTTCTATGCACCCCTAAATTAATTCAATTACACTCACAAAAATGGGATTTAAGCGATTTGACCAGTTTGACAGACAGATGTGCATTTCACATAGATCACCTAAGAGCACAGGAATGGAGGACATATGTAAAAGAACAAACTTTTCTGTTTGGATGGAGCGATAGCTGTAGGAATTCTGCCACATTTACGGCTGATTCATGTGGAATGAGATTGCTGGGGCACGAGGGATGAAAGCAGAGAGGTTTGTACAGCCCCTGCTGATAGCTGTAATCTAAGTGAGGCAGGTGCCGAAGCTCTGGTATAGAATCAGATCAGTCAGTATATAAACTGTTTGACAGACAAGTTCATTATTGGATACCAGGGGGGGAGAAAAGAAAATGAACATTGTGAAACTGAGAAAATCTGGGGGAGAGGAGGAAAAAAAAATGAGAAATAATAAAATAATACAACCAACGATATGTTCAAGCTAAGGAAGAATTCCAAGCAGGACAACTGTTCTCCAGAGTGTACGGATGTGTGATGTGTTTTAATTATCTAAAGTAATAATGAAGCTGATTTAGCACAGTATATTAAACCCATCTGGCATGTAGTCGGCTAGAAATCATCCGTGACTCTATGTTCAAAGTTATACTTTATTTCTTGGAATTTTCTTCTCAAAGTTCTTGCATGAAGCTGACCTCAAATCTGAAACAACACGGATCTGTTAGATGCAGAATTAAAAACCAAAGACGTGTCAAGTTGGAAAATTTATTTAGCAGGGTATTCTAAAGAATATATATATATATATATATATATATATGACTAAAGATAGATGTCCTATCTAGCTTTCTCTGCTATGGAGACCACTATCAAGACTTACATGCAAGTATTACTATATATGGAACAAGGGGTGGTTAGGTTAAAAAAAATGTGTCTATGTGGTCTGTTAAACCACAACATTAGGAGACACATCTTTTTATGAATAAATGCTACGGGATATTTCCAGCTGCACACTTGGCCATGTTATTAAATGATGTCCTTAGCACTATGGCAAGAAAAGCCTGCTCTGCAGATTAGACCTTTTTCAAACTGTCACTTTTTGTCTGGTAAAAAACAAACAAACATCTCAAACTCTCCTGAAATCTTGCGTATACAGTAGTTCTTGTGCCATGAGACCTATTCCATAGTTAGATTCCATAGTAAAAATATTCCATTGTCAAGAAATGTCATCCGATCTGATTGGCCTGAAAATAGAAAGGCCATTATTGGGAACAAGACCCTTTAATTAAAGAACAAGGAACGTCTAAAATTAAATTAGGCTAAAAATGCTGTATTTTGTATACTAAATAGTGATGGGCGAATTTATTCGAATTTGTGAAACGCCAGTGAAAAAATGAGTTGCATGCCGAAAACGAGGATCAAAAACGACGCAACGCGAGAAACGTGTCAAACTCGACGCGACACGCGTCAAAAACACAGCAGTTAGGGACCGTCTCCACAGCAGTAAATGAAGGGAGAATTTCACTGCAGACATTTTTTAATTAAAGTATTTTTACATGCCCTTTAACTTTACATGTGTATTGAACAGAGCTAATAAAATATAGAATACAGGGAATATTGGACTGGGGCTTCAAGACTGCATGCCCCCCCCCTCCAATTACAAACTTCAGCTCTATGCACATGGTGGGTCAAACTATCCATACAGACCAATATCTTTATCTTTAGTGGTCATCTGAAATACTGATTCATGGGGTGGGGTGGGGGGGGGTCTGTGGTATATGGGACCAATGGAAAGTGTAGTCTTGAAAATCTATATTGAACAGACAGGTTTCATCTAGTAGGAACTGTGAACTATAGCACAGAGTTTCACAATTGTTTAGTTCACTTATGATTACACATAGGTAAGGTCCAATAACAGGTCAACAGTCAGAGTAAGCAGCAGGCAGATTATCAGGGCTAGATCAGTGGTAAACTAATTAAAGATCAAGCAGTAAGCTCAGGTAAAGGCTGGCTTATGAAGCCCATACTTATGAAGAAGACCTATGGAAACATCAAGGATTGTGCCTTGATGTTAGGCTGCACCCCTTCATCTGGCTGTGTGCTGCTTGAATGTACCCACCATTAATCTATATAAAAGACTCTATGCTTGTCTTTCAAATATTTTACAAAAAAAGGTAAATCAAGGATATCTTGAAATCCTATCCTGTGAGGATTTTCTTGAGGGAGAGGTTGAAATGCACTGTCCTAGATCAAAAGCTGATTGAGGTTAATGAGAGGAATTCATCAGAAAATGTTGCGTGAGCAAAGGAAGAGGCTGTGGGCGACCCTAGTGAGTAGAACTTTAACCTGCCCGCAGACACTATGGTCCTGCAATCAAACATAGACTCAAACAGCATTCCCAGCATGCGCTATTGAGAGGCTTGATAGTTCTGGGGATTAATATAGGAAAAGTTCCTCACTTTTTGTACAGTTTTAACTTAAGAAATTAGGTGTTTCTCATGTTGAAGAAAATGAATAAATCTTGTGTTGAAAATATGAAGATAGAAATTATTGGCTAAAATCAGCGTGCAACAAGATTATGTTCAGATTGCACTGTGTATTGTTCTCAAACAGAATATATTATCTATTGCGGCTGCAATCAAAAGTCCATAAAAACAAGCTACGTCTATTATTTTTACAATATGTTTATGTCACAAATACAGAACATTTGTAACATAAGCAAAGTAGAAAGTGTGTGCAATAATATACCCACTAAGGAAAAAAATAAGGATATTAGAAGTCTATGAGGAGTTCCATGACCTTATAAAGAAAGACACAATGCTGACGGCTGAATGCTTTTCCATAGGTCCTGGAACGTGAGCTGGCATTTTTATTTTTGTCTTTGCAGTGGCTCTGGGAGGAGGCAGGACCATGTGGTCTGATACCTACAGTACTTCCGCCATTACTCCCTCCTCATATGTTCTGTCTGTGCCTTAAATGGGTGGTTCTCCTAAAGAACAAGGAAAGTCTAAAATAGAATAAGACTAAAAATGCTGTATTTTGTATACTAAACATAAACATGAACTTACTGTACCACAAGCCTAATCAAACAAATGATTTATGCTTTCAAAGTTGGCCACAGGGGGCTGTCATCTTGTAACTTTGTTATACATCTTTGCAAGACTAAGACTGTGCACATGCTCAGTGTGGCCTGGGCTGCTTAGGGATCTACAGGGAAACAAAGCTGTTTGAGTTCTACACGGTTGGGAAGTAAGGCGGGGGCTCCCCCTGCTGTTCTTAAGTATGATTGTTTCCCTGCACAGCAGTTAGGGACCGTCTGACAATTCCTATCCACAGCAGTAAATGAAGAGAAGTAGTAGGAAGGGAGTTAGATTTCTTTTTAATTATTGAAAGTAAAAATGGGATTTATTAATTTCTTGCCTTCCCCATCTAAAAAAAACAATGCTTTCTAAGGCTATGCATGTATTGTTATTGTTACTTTTTATTACTCATCTTTCTATTCATGCATCTCCCCTATTCATTTTCCTGTCTTCAATTCCAAGCAATGCATGGCTACTAGGATAATTTGAACTATAGAAACCAGACTGCTGAAACTTCAAACAGGAGAGCTGCTGATTAAAAAGCTAAATAACTCAAAAACTAAAAATAATAAAAAATGAAAACTAGTTGCAGATTGTCTCCATCTACAATTGTCTGCATCATACTAAAAGTACATTTAAAGGTGAACAACTCCTTGAAGGCATAAACTAATATTGCACAATTTTATAAAACAGTCCATTGTTTTACACTGGGTGATATTACCTAGTAGGCCTATTTTAGCTTCTGAATCCTATTAGTCCATTGCTAATTTCCAAGCCAGTTTCATGCAAGTTAGAGGACAATTGCAAAGGGATGGTGTCGCTTTAGACCACTGGTGTAAAGGTAGCCATACACCTTCCGAGAAAAGCTGGCACCATCCAAAGCCAGTATATGGGACCCACTGCGATTAATATCTGGCTGAAAATTGGCTAGACGTCAGTTGGGCATGTTTAAAATTTCTATTGAATTGAGGATCACATCAGATTGTTGTCCTTGAGCCCACTACATGCATTCCTGGCCTCGTAACATAGTAACATAGTAAGTTAGGCTGAAAAAAGACACACGTCCATCAAGTTCAACCT
>CM044435.1:120469653-120485041 GCA_024363595.1 Xenopus borealis | reverse complement strand
ATGGAATGAATGTGCCTCAGGCCTCTCTGAAAAAGTTTCTGAGATTCCCTTGTGTTCATGAGAGCATTTGTGCCGATTCATGAAAGCATCGGTGCTCCTGCATGTACACAAATGTACTAGGATCATGTTTGGGCACAAATTCATTTCAGTGTGCTGCTCTAGTCGTGGTTTGGGTTAATGGACTGTTAAACTTTAAGTGGCTCCTGATTATTACAGGATGTTTGGATTTCTGGGAATCAATACATTGTAGCTCATAAAACTTGTGCAATAAGTGTGTAGAGACCCTGAGGATTAGGCATCTCCACAGGCAGGTTTCCTATGTCGTTTGGGCAACTAAGTGGTCACACATGCAGTTATCATCATCGTATTTTAATTCAGTCTAGTTTATGGCTTGCCCATAACTAGATATAGCACCATGTGCTCGGGGTCTTTCCTGGGACCTCACCTCACTGGGATGTGGCTACAGGGTCCAGGGTTCCAGTTGTGTTAACTCAAAGTTAAGGTGAGCTAGTAGTGATTTATTCGCAGAAAACTCCTGTATTTCGCTACCTGGAAAATGTTTTGCAAAAATTTGCTGTGGAAAAAGTGGCTGCGTGTAAAAAATTGCGCATGTAAAAATTGTCACGCAGAAACATTTTTGTTGACGTCCATTGACTTTAATGCATTTGGACAAAAAAGTCCCGGAGACAAACAAAGTCACTGATACAAAACATTTGCCAGGACAAAATTGTCGTTGAGAAATTTTTTGGACACCCATTGACTTTAATGTGTTTCACGAATTTTTCAGAAAAGCAAAATGGGATAGATTCACTATTAGCTAGCCATAGTTAATTATGTGCACTGCTCTCAGGAAGGAGTTTGTCCACAGAAGTAGGGTAATCCTATCTTATAGTATTTGTCATTACTATATTTGAACTGCCTCAAACAAGCAACTTCCTATCTTGCTTTATTGAATTGTTCACTGTTAATAAACCAGTTATTTGTTGATTTGGATCCTTTAAATGCAAAAAGGGTAAAACAAGGTACCGATAGTTGGTCTGGTACAAGAAGACCAGTGATTACTGACACTGCTAAGGGTAGTGATTCGGGGGGATTTAGTCACCTGGCGACTAATAGCCTGTTCTTCTGGGCCACAATCTCTCCAAACTGCCTTTGCGTGTCTTCTCTTCCTGTATAATGAAGAGTCGCCTGCACTAAGCACACGCCTGCTTCGTTTTCCGAAATCGTCCGAAGTTGTCTCAGAAGGAAACGTTGGGCGATTTCGGAAAATGAAGCATCGCGTGTGCTTAGCGCAGGTGACCCTTTATTATACAGGAAGGGAAGACACGTAAAGGCAGTTTAGTCCCAGGCGACTAAATCTCCCTGAATCTGCCCGTGTCACTACCCTTAAGGACCCCCCCCCCCAAACTGTGCTGTGGATTTACTCACGCCTGTGGAATATTGATGCAGTCATGCTGTCAGAGAGCACAACTGTTCTAATGATAAGGCTCATTGTGAGTAACATAAGATAAGGTGAAATTTCTAATTAAAACAATTCTTGAGCAAGGAAACAGATTTGTATGTTAGTCATAACTATGATATGGTTTATAAGCAACATTTAACCCATCAGCCCCTCGCTGTCTGTTTGAGGCATTAAATGGAGCATCTTCCAGGCACAATGCAGCGAGGCTTTTTCCTCTCATCAGCGGCAATCTTGCGCAGGAGAGTAGGGGAAAAAACACATTATTACAGTTATTTTCTAAGGACTATTGAATATTTGAAGATGGGAATTAGAGGCTTGTTTCAAGCAAACATCCAGCCCCTCAATTACACTTAAGGCTTTCTCTCTCTCTCTCACTCTCTCCCTGCAAAAAAGAAATATCCAGAATAAATATGTCAAGGAAGATTAGAACCTTGTTAAAGTGTACAAACAGCAAAGGCTGCTACAGAATGACAAACATATGGACTGGCTTTGCTGGAAAATAGGTCTAATAAAGCAGTGTTACAGATCCAATTTGCCTTACAATGGGTGAATTATGGATTCTATTGGGGAAGTTCTTCGCTCAGTGAATTCTGGTGGTTTATGGTAAGGGAAACCTATGGCAGCTCATGGCTAAAGATCATAGGCAGAAAGTGATGTTTGCTACAGTTATTTCCCAAGGACCAATTCCATGTACAGTTATGGGACCTGTTATACAGAATGCTTGGGACCTGGGTTTTTTTGGACAATGGATCTTTCCATAATTTGGATATCCATGCCTTAACGTATACTAGAAAATCTTGTAAATATTAATTAAACCCAAATAGGCTGGCTTTGCCTCCAATAAGGCTTAATAATATCTTAGTTTGGATCACGTACAAGACTCTGTTTTATTATTACAAAGAAAAATGTAATCTTTAAAATTTAGGATCATTTGGATAAAAATGGAGTCTATGGGCAATGGCCTTTTCATAATTTGGAGATTCCTGGATAAAGGATCCCATAACCCAGCAGAAAGCTGGAGAAATTCAGTGGAAATGCCATATAAAACATTTCCCAGAATACCTTGTAGGATAAATATAGTGCCAGTTTAATCTATAATACCCCACAACACCTGACCAGTGGTGGTGATGAGCAAAACTGTGTGCCGGGCATGGAGTGATTAAATTCTTGTTGCTATCAGCGAATATTTTCACTAAACATCTGCAGCATGTTGCTGTAATTTACAGTATTATGCACAAAAAGAGCCCATCCCATCAACTCCAATGTATTTTGTGCCAAAAAAAGTCGCTGAGAAAAGACGTCCATTAACTTTAATCTGTGTCACAGATTTCCAACACTTTTGTGAATTTTCCTGTGGTTGACAAATTCAATCACTAATGACTAATGACCAAATTAATACAGTGCCAATTTTATACACCCTGTTTATTCACTTGCTAAGTTCCCCTCAACCTCCATTAAAATCTGCCCAGGCTAAATTCAGGTTTCAAAGATAATGTGGGTAAAAAAGACAATTGGTCATCAAGTACTTGAACTGATGTTTTGCTGTAGAACAAAAAAGTTGGGAACATCACAAAATCTCTGGCTTTAGTAGACACTAGTGATGGGCGAATCTATCCCGTTTCGCTTAGCCGAAAAATTTGTGAATTTTCCAGCGAAATTCGCGAATTGGTAAAAAATTTGCGAAACACTTGTTTATGAATAAAGACCACATTTTTAGTGGCAACTAATCATTGAAACCATCAGTTCAGTTGTGTCCATGCCAGAATATTTCCACTTTCAACTCTTCCCCCTTGATTTTAATATGAATCTGTCCATTGTAGCTCATTGCCATTTACATCTCCCACCGTCCCATGTACCTAGTCCCGGTTTTGACTGAATTCTGCCAGGTCAAATCTGAGCCTTAATTATCATATGACTTTAGACTGGAAGCAGGTGTTCCTCTTTGGAATATACAAATTAGTGTTAGGATTCAGTTCTGGTTTTGGTTTTGTTGTGTTTGGTAGCCGAGGATGAGGTGGGTATAACAGGTTTAATAAGGTGGTTCACCTTCACATTAACTTTTAGCATGTGATAGAATGGCAAATTCTAAGCAATTTATCAAGCGGTCTTCATTATTTATTTTTTATACTTTGAAAATGATTTGTTTTTTTCTTCTGGCTTTTTTGCTAACCCATCTAAAAACGAATGCTCTAATGGCTAAAGGCTAAAAATGTATTGTTAGCGTTACTTTTTATTAATCGTCTCAGTTTTTTTGGCTGAATCCTAAAATTCCTAATTATAATTCAACAGGAGGTGAATAAGAGAAGTACAGGTTAGAAAGTCCTTCTTACCCTAAACCTCCTAATTATGCCTTATTGTTTCTGTACTTATATGACAGTTGCTAACTATATTCTGCATACACTGCCCCCCCAACCTCACTGAGCATACTGTGTCCCTCTGTACCGTCTGTGCCCATACCATGCTGTTTCTGTTGAACTAAGTTTACACTCTCGGAATGAGTCAAATTTTGCAGCATAGACAGTACAAACAGTATATGCACCAGGGACAGCAAGCTTATAATATAGTAGGTACCTGTACATTCTATTTATGTTTTATACAATTTTTAGATGTCCCTTGCCTCTATAAATTGATTAAATCTGCATAATTCTTAGCCTTCTAACAAAAAAAGATTGTTGACTGTAACACAGTTTTGGGGTTATTAGGGGGGTGGGACAATGTCATCTGACTCACCTTGCACTGATCTGCCACCTGCAGTATTTTGTGTTTGGGTCTGAATAGGAGTTCAAACATTTTAGCCATATGGAGACATTTATAAACATTGGACAAACTTGCCACTGGTCAGCAACTCATAGCAACCAATCAGTGATTAGATTTTCCCAGCCAGCTGTAGGTTGAATAATAGAAAGCAATAATCTAATTGGTTGCCATTAGATACTTCAAATTTGCCCAGTATTTATAAAGCACCTAATATCAGGTAAAAAGCACATATTTAACTCACAGTCTCTTGTTATTACATAGGAACATGACACAGACATCAAATCTGCACATATTTTACATTTTAATGATCTATTAATCATCAGAGATTATAGATCTCTGGCTGATGGGTTTCTTAACTTGCATTTGACATGTCTTTGGGATTATTAAATAGTTTACTAAATATCCTTAGTCATGGATAGTGATGGGCAAATGTATTTCTGCATTTCGCAGGCGAACTCACCGGCGACAAAAGTTTAAAGCCAGCAACCATTCTGACACTGGCCACCATTTTGGTTCTGGCGGAAACTTACCATGCGCCCATTAACTGAGGTAAATTTTGCCTGTGTTAAAATGGTCGCCAGCATCAAAAGTCCAATTTCGAGAATTTTTCAGGACAAATTCTTGGGACAAATTCGCCCATCACTGGTCATGGATGCACAAGCTCAGCTATAGTCCCCTTCATTCAGAAACAGCAGCAGCAGATCCAGTACAGTTGACAGATTATTTGACAGTAAAGCCTGGAGTTTGGGCATTTTTGGCCAGAGGTTAGATAAAATTAGCTTTCTCCAGCAGACTGGTATTGTGCACTCTTGGGATTAGTAAAATAGATTATAAATGTAACTGAACTTTAAAGTCTCTTTTTCTGTGCCCATTGTGGAACACGTAGCACTGTGAACATTAATTGGAAATAAGGGCTATGGTGTAGTATGAAAGCATTTGGGACATACAAAGAATCACTTCTTTTCATTGTTTAAAATCATACTAGATCTGATCATGACTACTCAAAGGAATACTGTCATGGGAATAAATGTTTTTTTCAAAACGCAGTTAATAGTGCTGCAGCAGAATTCTGCACTTAAATCTGTTTCTCAAAAGAACAAACAGTTATGTGTCTTGTGCTTTGATAAACTTCAGTCACTCTTTACTACAAGTTGGAGCGATTTCACTTCCCTCCCTTTCCCCACCTGCAGCCTAACAACAGAACAACGGGAAGGTAACCAGATAGCAGCTCCCTAACACAAGATAACTGCTGCCTGGTAGATCTAAGAACAGCACTCAATAGAAAAATCCAGGTCCAACTGTGACACATTCAGTTACATTCAGTATGAGGAAACAATAGCCTGCCAGAAAGCAGTTCCAACCTAAAGTGCTGGCTCTTTCTGAAAGCACATGACCAGGCAAAATGACCTGAGATGCACCTACACACCAATATTACAACTAAAAAATACACTTGCCGGTTCAGGAATCAAATTTTATATTGTAGAGTGAATTATTTGCAGTGCAAACAGTGCAATTTAGAAATACAAACTATACCATAAAAATCATGACAGTATCTCTCATCTGGGTAATTATGAACTTTGTTACCTCCTTAAGGGTCATTTGCTTCTGCCAGCACCGCGTGCAAAGTGCAACCGGCGATTTGTTGCCCTCCCAAGTAGTTAGCAGATGTTGCAACCCACCAACCCACCAATGTTACCCCCTTCCTTTGCCTTATACAAGTATGGGACCTGTTATCCAGAATGCTTGCAACCTGAGGTTTTCCAGATAACAGATATTTCCATAATTTGGATCTTCATATGTAAAGTCTAGAAAATGTTAATAATTATATCTTATATTGGGATCAAGTACAAGGTATTGTTTTATTATTACATAGGAAAAAGGAAATTATTTTTAAAAATGTGGATTATTTAAATAAAATGGAGTCTATGGGACATGATCTTTCTGTAATTCGGGGCTTTTCTGGATAACAGATCCCATACCTGCACTTATCCAATGCCGCTCTGATCGGAGAGGTTCAAGGGGAACGACATAAGTTTTGGTGGGGTGCAGGTCTACTGATCCAGTTCCATGCTGTTTATGCACAACATTAACTGAGGGTGTGGTGAGAAATGGGCCTTCTTGTCTCTCTTTTCGTGTCCTTGTTGAAGTCATCAAAATCCTGCGTACTCTAGATACACACGCCGTGCAGTAGCTTGACCACCACCTTCTCTAGACTCATCTTTTGCTGACCATTATCTATGTGGTACAGTATCTAGTAGAATTAAGTCAACTGGACATTTAGAGTTTTTCTTGAAAACGTTTCACCATTCATCCGAGTGCAGGGGAATGCCATATCAATTCATCTGAACTAAAAATGCCAGTTGGATGAGTGGTGAAATGAGAAAAACTCTTAGCGGCAAATTTACAAAATTCACGTCAATAGATCGAAGTTCGATTGAATATGATCGAATTACGATCGTACGATTTTTTCAGATATTCGAATATTCAAATTTGGCCTCTTTGATCATCAAATAACGAATTATCGAATCTTCGAATAGATCGAATGATCGGATATTCGATCATTCGATGATCGAAGGAATCAAAATTTTAAAATCCTTTGAATGCCTTCTTCGCCAGATTGAACCTACCGAATTGCAATAGAAGCCTATGGGAACCCCCCCCCCCCATAGGCTTCTTTGGCTAAATCCTGCTCGAATACCATTCGTACGATCGTTCGAATCGTACAAATTTTCCGGAGGCTCGAAGGAAATTTCAAGATTTTTTCATACGAATTCACTGAGAAATCGAATATCGTGCAAAATGATAGCCTAAAACGTTTCGATATTCAAATGCTTATCGAATTTCAAATAGATTCGTAGGATTTTGGGTGAATAATAGTAAATTTGCCTCTTAATGTCCATTTGCCTTTGACTTAATTCTACTAGAAACTGTATATCATGACCTGGATAAATGAGAATCTTCATAGATATTACCCGCATGTAAGACAATATTAGTTTCAAGTGCCTTTCAAGTTTTTTCCAGATTATCACTCCATTTATGTCCCAATAATTATTTTCATGGCACAGTTAATGCTTTCTGGTAAGACGTGTGCTAGCATGCCATCATATCTACTTACCCCCCATTGTAATTTAGCCAATCACAGGTCTCCTCTAAGTTTGCAAATCAATGCAGAAGCTCAAAACTATGGAATATTTGTGATTCTTTAATGTTTTTCTCTCAGGATTAATGGAGGAAAAGAGTGGGTGACTGTGAAAGTGGTAGGAAATAATTTTCTTCTTTATGTAATAGAATAGAAGTAATAGAAGTAATAGAATATTCTTCTCCAGCATTGTCTCCTATCATAGTAATTTAAGGGTCAATCTCTTTAAATTACTACAAGACATTCTGGCCATCAAACCTAATTTACTCAATCATCATTTTCCCAGAGGTCCACCATTTCGGAAATTATTTTTTGCAATCCGTTAGCCTGTTAACTATTATTTCGGGAGCAAATTCGTTCATTAAAGGCATTTCCAGACCTAATTGTTCTTTATTGGAAATGTCGTCTTTCACAGTTCATTAACGAGGGCATTAGAGGGAAATGCAAAACAAACTTTGTGTGCTAAGATCAACAACAGTCATTAGCAGCTGAGGTTCCTACAGAGCCAAAGTGCTGGGAAAAGTGTGCCTGCACCTGAGATGCTAATCTGTGCTGGAGAGAGAACATTTGCTGCGACTCATACAATGCTGCCTTCTAATCACTTTCTTATGTTTGCACCAACATTTTATATTTTAATATCAGGAGGTGGCAACAGTTCTTTGTGTGACATATTTGCTTTTGAGTGCTTTATTTCATTCAATTACATGACTCCTAAAGGAGAAGACATTTCCAGCTCATAGCAATCAGATTACATTGCTAGCATTATTCTTCTGTTCCTAATGATGCTCTGTACAGTTAAAATGCATCTTAATTCCTTTACACCACTGTATTTTATGGTAAACATTTCCCTTGGTTTCAAATGGAAAACTGCACTGGCACTGTGTAGTCATGAAATATATATCTGAAGTTACAAAGGGATTTGGGGGTCTATCATGAGGCTGATCACTTAAAGGAAAACTATACCCCCAAAATGAATACTTGCGCAACAGATAGCTGATATCAAATTAAGTGGCATATTAAAGAATCTTATTAAACTGGAATATATATTTAAGTAAATATTGCCCTTTTACATCTCTTGCCTAGAACCACCATTTTGTGATGGTCTCTGTGCTGCCTTAGAGATCACCTGACCAGAAATACAAATGTAGCAAAACAAAGTGTGGAAGCAAAAGACAGAACTTTGTCTCATGTGACCTCACAATTAAAGTTTGTTTGGTAAGTTTGTGTGCACCGTGAATCATACGATTCAAGGGGCGGCCCTTATTCTTTTTTTAAATGTCAGTTTTCTATTTATGATTACCCAATGGCACATACTACTAAAAAGTATATTATTATGAAAATGGTTTATTTACATGAAGAAGGGTTTTACACATAAGCTGTGCAATATCTTTTTACCTATAATATGTGAGGGATATAGTTTTCCTTTAACATCTAGACCTTTTTTGAGGAGTTTCTGTTATTTGTTTTAACATATAAGCAGTCCACTGAAAAACCCTCTGCATTAATGAACACCTCCATTGCCACAGCTGTGGGTAATGTGATAACAAAATTTACTCTAGATTCCTCAGTGGAGAAGGAGCAGGGTAGGGACCCAAAATGTAATTTACAGGCCTCCTGAAAGGCACATAATTTATTAAGATCCCCACAGAACTTTTCCTGGGAAAGAGACCTTGGGTTCCACCGCTGAGTTTCCCTGGGGTGTAGGTTATGGTCCGCCTCCAGGGACCATAGCTGGAGAGGTGGCAACTGATTGCTGCTGAATAATGTCCAACCGAGCAGATAAACTCTGGAAACATTGGTCAGATTGATCCTGTTTTGCATATTGGTTGCAAGAGGAGACTTGCCAGAATTGCTTCCATAACGGCAGGGGAAGAAACTACTCCTCTGGCGTCGATATCTGGCCCAAAATATTGCAGAGCCTGGTCAAGCCAGCCAGGCTCCCTAGGTAACCTGGCCAGCCACAGCACTGACTAGGTGAGTGCATGCGTCAACAGACAGCATTTTAGATTCAAAGAGGTGTTGTATGGGGTATCTTTACTGTGGGTGTACACCATCCATGGCACCAGAGGAACACAACAAATGTCACATTTGAGGGCAGTGCATGGGCCATGGGGTTGTGCTTTGGGAGGAAGATGGGTCTCAAATGAGGCAGAGTAGAGGTACCTGTTGGGCACCCATGCCAATATTGCTTATAACGGTTGTGCGCATGCGCAAAAAAAAGATGCAAATGGACGCTGGCATGCGTATGGATGCTGGCGTGCATGCGCAAACACACAGGAGTGAACTAGTGCGCATGTGCGAATGGATGCACAAGAGAAAAGAGCCGACAGTGCAAAAAAGGGAGAGAGGGAACCGGACTAGCAGACAGGTAAGGCAGGTAGCATAGAAGGTATGTGACTGGCACCTCCCCAGCTTTGTGCCCTAGGCACATGCCTACTCTGCCTACCCTTAGATCCAGCCCTGACATATTGTCACATGTGGTTTCTCAAGATCCAGAACAGATGTTAAGGTTCCAGTCATGGCTCATGCTTCTACCTACAACAGCAACCTTTTGCTTTAGGAGGAGCCCTCCGCTACTCAGCTACCTCTAGGTCTGAAAGTGAGAGAACCAAGGAGAGACTTCTGGCCAAACAAGGGAACCGTAACATGCAACAGAAGGGTTGGGGGTTAGAGTAAAATGTAGTTGTAGAACAGGCTGGGGTCAAAGCCAATCAGACAGTGCAGTGCTGTCTGGAACCAGAAGAGTAGTCAAAGACACAATCCAGGGTCAAACCAATTAGTAAACTAAGTACAAAGTCAGGATAGGGGAGATTGTTTAGTAACAGGTTCAGGTCAGTACAGGTAGCAAATCCGCAGAGGACAGGGACAGGCAAGGGTCAAAAACAAAGAAACCAGGCTAGAAGTGCACCCAGGAACTATATATAACAGATCTACGTTGGGCAACAGGAAGTAGGACATTGTGCCTTTAAATACTTGAATTTCATGCAAAGCACAACAACGTCACACACATGCTGAGAAGAAGAGATGCAGGCACATGGATGCTGGTATCAAATACAGAAGCTGCATGATAATGAAGACTTGTGCAGGAGAGGAGGCAGGGGCCTCGTCGCAGGCAAGAAGGAGGTGAACTAATGTTTAAAAGGTGGTATAGTGTCCCTTTCAAACTCCAGTAATACAAAGCTGTAAACTTTTTATAAATAATCTGTAATTTGTCTATACAAATGATGTTTGCCCCTGTTTTCAAGTCATAAGTACCAAAAGCCTTATTTTCTATATAGCTTATAGAACCATTATAGAAAGTGTATCTATTGCAGCAGAGGTTCTTATTTATATAAATGGAAATTTAGAAAATGAAGTAATCATGCAGAACAATGGGGAGGTATCTAAACAACACAGGATAATAGATGTCTGGCAGATATCTGAACAGTACTCAATAATAAAATCCAGGTCCCACTATGACAAATTCAGTTACATTGAGAAGGAGAAACAACAGCCTGCCAGTAAGCAGTTCCCTCCTAAAGTGCTGGCTCTTTCTGAAAGCACATGACCAGGCAAAATGACCTGAGATGGCTGCCTACAAACTAATATAATGAAATTAGATATTCTAGAGTGAATTATTTGCAGTGTAAACGGTGTAATTTAGAAATAAAAACTGCACCAGAAAAATCGTGACAGAATCCCTTTAAATACAAAATACAGGTAGATACCGGAAAGTAATGTTAAAGCAGAGTGATGGACTCTCATGAGATCCCTTAATTTCTGAAAAGATGGATGTGTTTATTTGGTTTTCCAAATGTTTCAAAGCTGGGAGTGAGGATAATGCATTTCTCAGTGCTTAAAATTGCCTTTGTTATCTTGTCTGGTTTCCATGTTTAGAGAACACTGTTATTAAAGTTTGGCTTTTGTGACCTCAGGCAAAGCCAGCTCAGCATTTCACTAAGACTTATTCCCATCCTGTGCGACATACCAAGGTTTATTATTCTGATGTGATTTCTGCAATCATAGAGAAACAATTCGGCACCACGCAAATATCAAACTTGAGATTATGGGTGAAAGAGTCCTTTGTCTCATGTGTCCCTCCTTCTGAAAACAAAAAAAATCCTTGAGATGCTAAGTTGTTAGTCATACCTGTAGGTACGCAAATACTTAAAGGGGATGTAAATACAAAAATAAAATGTTGCCTAATGAAATAAAATGTAACTTACCAAAACGAACAAATTTCCCGTTAAAGTTGTTTGTAATGGTAATTTCAAATACAAGCTTTTATTCTCTGCTCCAGTAGTTCTTACTTTTAAAAGAATGTTGCAGAAGCCTGCTGATTCGTGCCCCTGGGTACAAAGGGGGCAGACAAATACCAATTTCAGCTACAATTACATTTTCAAATCATTTTAAAACCACTGAACAAGTTAAATGAATGCACATTGAAAGGTGGCTTAGAATGCCAGTTTTTTTTTCCATTAGGCAGAAATATGTTGTTGACTTTATGTCTCATTTAAATGCACTTCCATAAGAAATACGCTTACTAATGTCATTGACATTCTATTATATAAAGCCCCCCTTTGTACTGTTTGCCCAGGAGCAGTAACCCATAGCAACCAATATGATGTTTGTTTTTAAATAGGTGACCAGTAAATGCTTCTTGCTGACTGGTTGCTATGAGCAAATTTTGCTCCTTTTATTACATTTGCCCACAAGAGTCTTAGGGGGTTATTTATCAAGTTTGTGAGGTTTGTACATTTTTTTTTTAATAACTTGAATTAGCTCACAATTCAAAGGTTTTCTTATTTATGAAAAAAACTGAAATGTAAAAAAAGCTTGAATCAGCGCATTCGAGGGAAAAACCTGAATCATAATAATGTATAATAATAATGAATAATATTGTATAGAGTTTTCAAGTACATATGACTGAAAAAAAAAAAAAACTGAACATCATGAAGGCTACAAACATCTTCAAATGGTTGAAGAGACCTCTGCCATTGACTTCTACATGACCTTAACACGTTTTAGGTATTTTCGGACTCAAGCTATTTCCAGCTTTGAGAAATAATAAATCTCAAAAGAATTGAGCATTATTTTTAAATGGAAAAACTCTAGTTTTTAATAAAAAAAAACCTTGAAAACTCAATTTTTTCTGAAAAAAAAAACAACTCGATAAATAACTCCCTTGAAATTGCCTCATTGTTGTAAAAATTGCAAATATTTTATATCAGATGCCTGTAACCTTAAATACTGGACCCCAAAGGTCTGTTTGAACCTAAAATATCTAAAAGTCTATCCTCTGCTTTATTCAGATTGCACTCTCATTAACAGTCACACCATTTTAGGTGCATGTTCTAAACCTGCATATTAATGCAATCTGCAGCATAAGTCTGAAGTGATTGCAAATCAGTGATGGAGAATGGAGATTTTTTTTAAAGTATTTTCTCCAGTTAAAGATGACGGAATTCCTCTTTACAAAATATAAAAGTCATCACAGGCCATACCTGCCAAAATGGTCGGGCAATATTAATGACATTTTTTTGACCCAACCTGAGCATATATGGCCACCTTTGTTCTCACTGCAGAATAGGCTTGGGTTAGTGGGCCCCAGGTTTTTTCCTGGTGCTGCTGGGCCCAGTCTGACCCTGAAAAGTATGGTGATTCCTAGTGATGGGAGAATCTACCCAGTTTCGCTTCGCCAAAAAATTCGCGAATTTCCAGCAAAATTCGCGAATTGGCGAAAAAATTAGTGAAACTAGTCATGGCACTTTTTTGACGCACGCCGCGCCAACTTCGACGCGTCACTTTCGACACGTGTCGCGTCGTTTTCGTTTTCGACAGGTGAAATTTCGCTGGCGTTTCGCGAATTTATTCGCTAGCTGCGAATTGCGGGAATTCGCCGCAAATTCGCCCCTCATGAATAAATTTGGTTATTTAGTGATTCCTGATAGTGGCCCTGTTGGAACCAAAAAAGTTATAAATTGTTATGGTTGGTCGTTATCATTTCTTTTCATTCAGTTTCAATATTATTATATCTTTTTTTAGCTACAGGTATAAGTAATTAAATTGAACCACCTAATTAATTCTGCCTTGGATCTTGGGTCACAACACTGACCTAAAGCAACATTAAATTGCTCTGTCATTTGTTCACAAATATTAATGGGTTGGGAGGGAAATATGGAAACAGAAGTTGTGAAATGGGATGGAAGCAAATTTTAATAATGTCTTTTTTCTTGTTGTGGAAATTAAATCAAGAAGACGTAAGGCAAAAAAGTCTCACCATTAGCAATATTCCCAGACGGTATCTATTAATTAAAAATAATTGTTAGACTAAATGAAGGGAACTGACACATCTGCAGGGATTATAAAGATGCCAGAAACAGCTCGTTGTTCCTTAATTCACAGGGGCCAGCGCACATTACGTTCACTGAGCCTCCGGCAGAGAAGGGTTACTGAGATTACACCCATTATAAACATTTCGACACTTATACCTTCCCCAGGCTACACGCGGTGTGAGCCCACTTATTTCGCAGGAGGTGTGCTTCATGCAGTGTGGTGCTTTTATCACTATCACAAGCAATTGTTCTTGGGAAAATGTATGTCTTCATTTACTTATGGGAAGTAATTACAATTCTCTAAATAAAATGAAAATTCCTTTGGAATGATAAAATGTTCTCACAATCAGCGCTTCATCTGAGCTTCCTTTGTCCATTGAACCCCCAAGGGGAACTGCCTGCTTGCTTTAATTCTAACCATAAACATTTATAACTCCATGTTCTCTTTTAGAGCTTCAAGCTGCCCATATTACACAGAACTCTATCTTGTGTTTCTATTTCCCCTATTATAGGTCCACCCCAACTTACACTGCCTGGGCCTCATTCAGTAAAAGGTCTTTTCCAGTCTAAACACTTTGCTGGAGAACCAGAAAGAACATTGCACAAGGATAAAGGGAGAAGAACATGCATTGTGGGGGAAACGGTTGTGAAACACAATTATAACATCTTTATTTGAAATTAAGTTTATATAGTCATATTATTGGCAAATGTTCTTGGTTTTAAAGGACAGCATTGTATTTAAATTTTTGTAAAAATTGAGACTTTGATAATAGTGATGGGCGAATTTATTCGCCAGGCGCGAATTTGCGGCAAATTCCCGCGATTCGCCACCGGTGAATAAATTTGCGATACTTCACGAAAATTCGCTGGCGTCCAACTTGTCTCGCAAATTTTTCTGCGAATCGAAACGGGATTGATTCGCCCATCACTATTAGATAACATGAAGGTTGGAAAATGGTGATTAGATGTGCAACATAGAATTTCCACCTACTTTATGCCTTTTTCATTCTAGTAGATATCATAGGATGCTGGTGATCTAGGGACCAGAAAACTGCTGAACTCTCAAAACTGGGAAACACAACAAAGAAAATTATGGAAAATGGTTATTATCAAATGGTGTTTTTAGGCATATACAGGTATGGGATCTGTTATTCGGAAACCCTTATCCAGAAGGCTCAGCATTACAGAAAGGCTGTCTCCTACTGTCTCCATTGTATCCAAATAATCCAAATTTGGATTATTTGTGATTTCCTTTTTCTCTGTAATAATAAAACAGTAGCTTGTACTTGATCCAAACAAAGATATAATTAATCCTTATTGGAAGCAAACCAGCCTATTTGGTTTATTTAATGTTTAAATGATCCAGTAGACTTAAGGTATGAAGATCCAAATAATGTAAAGTTCCATTATCTGAAAAAACACAGGTACTTAAGTGTTCTGGATAACAGGACCCATACCTGTACCATGCCTTTAATGTAGTTAATGGGGAAGCAAAAGTTGGGGGAAAAGTTGTTTGTAGTAGTAGATAGAAGCACAGGAACACATGTCAAAATTAAAGTAGGTGCAAGTGCTGCAAGGCTTCATATGTTTACTCTAATTTATTTTTTCCTTTTAATATTAGTGGAGACCACAAGTAAATACCTAATTTACTGAATTGCACTCCTACATCTGGTGCCATTCTCCTTCCATCCACAACACCCAGCACATCCAGTTTTA
>CM044435.1:120424790-120435084 GCA_024363595.1 Xenopus borealis | reverse complement strand
CTAACTGACTGCACAGCACCTGACACCCGAGGGGTAATTAGTAACAGGTGAGCACTCTACTCTCGTGTGGATCTTATTCAAATCAATGCATGACTACTAGGGTAATTTGGACCCTAGCAACCAGATTGCTGGAGCAGCAACTTGGAGCACTGCTGAATTAAAAGCTAAATAACTCAAAAAGCACAAATAATAAAAAATGAAAACTTACTGCAAATTGTCTCAGAATATCACTCTCTACATCATTGTTGTTCATTTTTTGGTGTTACTGTTCCTTGATGGCTAAACTGCTAGACTGGTGCTGGCTACAAATTGCATTGACTGTGTATACAGTAGGTGCAAATATGAATCGTGTTTAATGCAATCAATTTTGAACAGAATTTTTTTTGCTGTTGCATTTGTTAATGAGCCCTAAGTAACACATGACACTTCAATAATAGCCTCCCTTCATAGACATTATTTTACATCTAATTTAAATCAAGCTGCATATATATATACATTTTTGCTATAGCATAATCAAGCAGGGACGGTCGTTTAGTTTGTTTTTCAGTGTCCAATGTTCTATTTTTCCCTCCTTACAATTATTTCTAATTTTCTTGATCTATTGCCTTCTGGATCTATTTCCAGCTGGAGTGAATCATTTCCAAGTTGTCCTTTCATCATTCATGGCACCTGTTAAAAATTTATCAGGGACTTCATACATAAAGCTGCAAGAGCCTGAGTTTTCCAAATATTTATCTCACAGTAGGGATGGTTCTGCTCTCAGGGTTCTGGTATAATGGTGCAATGGTGCAAACATATGACAGTTTTCTCATTTTCTGAGTACAATAATATCATCGCCAGGCAAGGAAACAGTGATGGTTGTTGTAAATCATGTTAAGTATGAAGTTAGGGGACTGTATTGTTATCATTATCTTATCTGACTTTCTTCAATTTCTTTTTACCTTGCCATTCACTGCAGTGGGTCATATTTATCAACAGTTATCCTGGGGTAAAGTAATAGCTCCATATGCACCAACTGTGAATATACTGCTGACATCCCAAAGATTAATGCTGAACTAGTTTGTCCCATATGAGTTTTACAGTTTTGTTTTTTAAATAAATATGTCAGAGAAAAAGCTAAGCCCAGTTTCAAAAAACGTAATCCCTCCCCCCAAACAATAACCCCTCCAAACTTTGTAGAAAGGGGTTTTGTATCTGGGCAATGGTGTTACTTTAATGTTAAGGGTAGTGATGGCGCGCGTCGTTTTTGACGCGGTGCGCCGAAAACGACGCGACGCGCGCCGAAAATGACGCGACGCGTTAAGGGCCAAACCTTCTCTTGTAAAGAAGAATTCAGTTCTTTAAGCTACAGATAGAACTCTAAATACCCCACATTTTATAATTCTAGGGATGAAGCTGAAGATAATATCAAGTGTTTGGGGATACAAATTTCAAAAGAATTCAATAAAAATTGAACCATCAAATTATCCCCTAGGAATCTAGAGATAGGGAGGATATTCTGAGTAATTCTTTGGTGTAGTTAATGCTCCATCTGTAGCTGCTTTCTGTAGGAGCTCATGCAACAGCTTCTGTTTCCCATCCCTGTGGAATTGCTTCCTTTTCGAGATCTTAACCCCTTGCCTGATGGAAGAAGTACCTTTGAAATTATAAACTACTTGCCTGATCAAAAACGTGCCCTTTAAATTATAAACAGCAAAATTTGTCACCGGGGGTTCCATCTGTAGCTGCTTTCTGTAGGAGCTCATGCAAAATCTCTTGTTTCCCATCCCTGCAGAATTGCTTCCTGTGGTGATCTTAATGGAAGATGTACCCTTGAAATTATAAACTACAACAAAATTTGTCACTGGGGTTTCCTAAAGAAATATGATAAATATGTATTGTGTATAATGGGTCAGTAGACATGTTACACACACACCACAGTACTCATGCTCAATACCATCTTTAGATCCTATAAGGCACTGCCTGTTGACTAGTGGGGATTATATCTACCCAATACTTGGCCCAAATCTTTGGGCATATCAGAAAGTACTAAGCCCATTATCTCTCCTCAGTAAGGTTCAAACTCTTTGGCTCCACGAAACTGTAAGCTTATATAGCCAAGCAGCTACCACCCTATTAAAACACCTGTTTTAGTATATATTTAATATTTCAGAATATAGGGTGCTGGGTATTCTTCATTGAAACCCCTCCTTCCAATAAAAGACAACAAAAGCCTGACAAAGAGGCAAAGCAAAAATGAATTTCCCCTCCTCTCAAATATCAAAACAAAATAACGTGTAACAAATAATAGGCAAAATACATGTTAAATGTTGTACCAGTAAAACATGCAAGTTTGGTTTAATTAATCTCTGCAATTTTAGGGGTGAAACCCACAACTGTTTTGAAACAAAAAACATAAACCTCAGCTCCAAAATGATTGTTTATCAGCTCTGATGCATATTATAGGCTGCACTGGTGTCTCTGTAGCTAATTAGGGCACATAAGAACTAATGATGAATTTGCCCTGCAGCATGTGGGTTTTACAAGCTCTCAGTTTCTAGATAATAAAAATGCACTCTTATCAAATACACTAGGCATGTCTGATTAGTAATAAGCTGACCCACATATCACTCTGCAGCAGGCATGTTAAATGAATACTTATTGGGTAAATGCTACTCTGAGTATTTTATAGTAAGGTGACAAAGTCACTCTGTAAACTGGAAACAGAGTGAAACATGCAAAGGTGCATGAAAAATCATTGAATCTTGGGACTTTTCAGTAATTTTTTTTATCATATTAGATTTTGCCCTCCAATGCAAGATAATAAGGGCATAGTGATATGCATACATATTATTTCTGGGTATTTATTCATTTTGTCTGACATCTGCAAGCTAAATGATCAAAGTGGTCCCAACAGGTCCCAACATGTTTTCTTGAATATGAATATGTCAATTTTAGCCATGTTTGTACCAAGGTCGGACTGGGGCACCAGGTCAAAACACGGTGGGCCCGGCCCTCATGGGCCCCAGCTGAGCCGGACCCCCTCTCCTGATCGCCTTGCCCTAGGAAAAAAAAATATTTGTGGTGCCAATACAACCCTGTCCAGCACTAGAAGATTTCAATCAAGCAAATTAGCATAGTAAGTGGTGATAGAAATAGAGCAACTGGTTAGGCAACTGATAGTAGCAGGTCAACAGAAATGTCCCTAGTACAAATAATGAATGTCTGTCAGGGTACATAAGTATTTATGGCCATATACACTGGTAAAAATATACATAATACATATTTCCAGTGAAGAATGGAGTGAAGATCTTATTATTTCTCACCCTCTTCAAATGTATTCATATTTAGAAATTGCAGTATATAATTGCAAACAAGAACAATGCATTATTACCAATCTTTGTGAAGAAGACTACAGCCTGCAGATACAGTATGTTCTCAGTTGTAGTACTCTACCTTGATTATATAGGGATGCCTTTCACATGTCCTCAAGGTTAGTCCTTAATTATATACTTCACTCCTACTTACTATATGTTTATGGAAATCCAATATACATTCTTCTTTCTCTGGCCAATTATATCTTTCTCTTTTTTTGTACATAACAGTTTAAAGCATGTTTTCCCAAACAACAGCAATGTAATCCTCAATCTGCTCTCCTGTGCGTGCAGTGCGTCCCTGACTTATATAGATTTCTTGCACTCATTTTGAATCTGTGTGGATATGCAAAGCTCTTTATCCGTAATAATCTACATGGTTTATTGTGAAGTTAGAAAGAAATGGAAACAAAGGAGATGCTGGTGGTTGTGAAAGAATGCAATCATGGATATTATTTTCCAGAGGTATGTTTCAGAAAACTGGCTGCTTTCAGACCAAATCTATTTCTGTGTTCTCCCGGAGACTAGAAAATATCACGGAAAGAGCGAGATGTTCATCATCTCCCCCCTCAACTTTGTATTATACACATTAGACCTGAGTGTTTTCTACTCTGCAACAAGGTTGCAGAGATATGGCTTTATGGCATAACATAAAGGGGATTCCGGCTTAATTGCAATTTGATTAATTGTGCTTCATTATTGCATTTATAAACAAACACCTTCCTTAAGAAAAGAGGTATAGCTACCTTAACATCTCCATCCACTCAGTCACTTGCACAAATACCCTCACGCCTGCACGCCCACACAGCTATACACAACAGCTATACATACAATCAAACTCTGCAGTTCTAGGAAATAATATCCTATAGGCACAACTTCAAAGGAAACAAATTGATGTGTTACTTTTATGATTAATGTATAATTATATTTCTGTTGGGGAGATTTCCTAGACTCTATAACTTTTTACTATGCCCCATTACAGCTTATCTTGATTTATCTAATTGTGTAATGTCATTCTATACATTCTATGTATAAAAATTTTACCAGGACATATCATTCTTGGTTTGCTATGATATGTATTTGTTTTTTTACATTATGCATATTTTATACATCAAAAATTTATATTTTTTTTATACTTTTATATTCTACCTGTGTAGGAAATGGTAAAAATAAAAATATATAGGTACATGGTAAGGCCTCATCTGTAGTATGCAGTGCAGTTTTGGGCTCCAGTCCTTAAGAGGGATATAAATGAGCTGGAGAGAGTCCAGAGAGGTGCAACCAAGAGGGATGGAAGACAAATTATAAGGGTGGACTGTCAAGGTTGGGGTTGTTTTTTCAGGAAAAAAGGCATTTGCTAGGGGACATTACAGTACATTAGAGGACATTATAGACAAATATCAGGGGACCTTTTTACCCATAAAGCGGATCACCATACCAGAGCCCACCCCTTCAGACTAGAAGAAAAGGATTTTCATTTGAAGCAGCGTAGGTGGTTCTTCACAGTGATGACAGTGAGGTTGTGGAATGCACTGCCGAGTGATGTTGGGATGGATGATTCTATTAATGCTTTTAAGAGTGGCTTGGATGATTTCTTGGACAGAAATAATATCAAAGGCTATCGTGATACTAAATTCTATATTTCGTATATATATATGTATATATAATTCATGTAAATGCATGGAGGAATCAGTGTCAGTGTGCATATATATGAACGCTGGGTTTTAATTTGGAGGGGTTGAACTTGATGGACTTGGTCTTTGTTCAACCGGATTTAACTATGTAGCTGTAAATTATATACAAAAATTGCTAACATTCAAATATTTATTTTCCTCAAGAATCGTATTTTGTTCTCTAAGTTTGTTTTTTTAATTCTCTTAAACAGTACGGTTCCCTTTTACATCATTCAAATTTTTTTTTTTCCATAAATCTCAAAAAAAATTGTGGTTTTTCAATTTTTTTTTAAAAAAAGCTATAAAATTTTGAGTGAAAAATATTAAGGGAAAAAAGCAACAAAACCTCTAATACAAAAACTTCACCAGGTATAAGTTGTCAAGGTCCTATAGAATGGGAGCTGATCCTATTGAACCATTTTAAATCAATCCAGGCCTTTAGAGGTATTTGCATAATTTTTTTGCTAGTAATTATTAGAAGTTTTAGAGGTATTCATATTTTTTTCAGATCATTCAGTGTTTCCATTAATACTTTTTAATTCAGTATGAATTTTTTATTTAGATCTTTAAATAAATGGCATGATATTCTTGGTTTTAGAGAAAGTACGTTTAGTCTGGGTTTCACAAACATCTAAAATTTGACCTTTAATAAATAGGCCTTCACAAATTTGAGACTTATGAAGGACCAGATTTATCAAGGTTCAAATTCAAATTTAGAATTTTTTATAGTCAAAACTGTCAAATTCGACTAGGGAGTCATTCAAATTCAATTCGAGTTTTTCAAAAAATGTGAATTACATTTTTGAGATTTTTCATACATTGGCCCTTTAAGAACTCACATTCAACTATTTGAATGTGAGTTCTAAATAGTTCTAAAAAACCTGCCAAATTGCTGTTTACGTTTATGGGAGATGTCCAGGGATGGATTTGGAGTTGTTTGCAGCCTTCCTGACATTCAAGTTTTTTTTTCTGAGAAAAAAACTCAAATTGATATTTTGAATTTTGAACCAAATTCAATTCAAAGTCGATTCAAGTTTTCAGGTTGCTCCTATTCACCCGAGATTTATTTAATAAATGTTGTGTTTATGGGAGTTTATGGGAGTTTTAAAAAGCTCATAGGAATTAAAAATTCTATCCTTGATAATTGTGCCTTTAAGTGTAAATACCATGAAGAAAAATATAAAAAGTAAAGTAGCAGAGATCATATAGAAGACAATGGGAATTGCGCTGATCGTATTGGACAGTTTTTAGCCATTCAGACTTTGGACTTAGTATCGCTAAAGCTCATTGTTAAGCATACTTTTTATTTTCAGACCTTTTAATATATTACATGGCTTTCATGGTTTTAGAAAAAAATTAGTTTACTCAGTTCAAAAACATCTAAATTAAGAATAGGGGACCTCTATTGTTAAGACTAAGGTTACAGAGGAAGGAGGCAGCCTGGCCAGTCAGGCACCCTGGGCAACTTCCATTCCCAGCTCATAAACATGTGCGGCATCCTCACTCATGTACATATGCTCAGCAACAGCTTTTGTGCATGCATGTGTGGCAAGGGCATTTTAGGGTGCAAGTCTACTGCCAGGTCAAGGAATAGGCAGAAGAGGTCGCTGCCAAACCCCCCAATTGTTGAGCCCTAGGCAGCTGCCTCATCTGCCTACCCCTAGTTCCAGTCCCTATCCTATAGAGCTTACAGTCGAAGTGGGTGGGTAACTTAGAAGCACAAATCATAGGATATTCAGCACTGCAATTAACAGTGGTGAGCATTGCATCATAAGGGCCAAGAAAGAGTCAGATACTATAACTGTGCTCCAAGTGGTATTAGAATTTAGGTTTGAAGAGATTGAAGGAGGATTTTATATTGATAAGTTCTGGGATGGAATTCCAGGGATAAGGAGCAACAAAAGTTGTAAGCAGTGGAGGTTGGAGGTGTGACCAGTGGAGGTTGGTGGTGTGGTTCTGAGAAGAGTGGAGGAGTTTACTTGGAGGTATAGAGAGGCATAGAGAAATTAATGAACTTGAAAGTCACCAGGAGTTCATTGTATGATTAATTGGCAGTAATGGGTAATTATGATGAAGAGTTTTAGCAGTTGAGGGGGAGGTTTTTTCTTAGGTAAGAGTGATTCAAGCAGAATTTAAGACAGATCTTTGTGAGGAGAGGTGTAAATAAGGAAGTACACACAGTTAGTACGAGGTTGCAGTAGTCTAGGCAGGATGGTGTGAGAGCATGCCTTAGCAGCTGCTTGTGAAAGAAATGTATGCAGGTTGGCAATGTGGTGCTGAAGTGATAGCTTTGGACTTATTAACATTGCTATTATTTTTGTAAAAAGGCAATATTTTTTTTTGTGAGAAGCTCACTTATCTGCATTGCCTTGTTTTACCCTTTTGGAAGGGAAACCTCTATGAACTTGGAAAACAATTAAAATATTAAAGTTATGTACTGTAGTAAATTTTTTGTCCTTTTTTTGGGGGGGGGGGAATTTGTGTCTCACAAGTCAAAGAAGAACCAGTTGTTCTTTATCTCAAAAGCTCCTTAACATGCATTTCATTGCTTCTTGGAGTTGCCTGTGGCTAATATAACAAAGAGATAAGAAAACCTGGCTGAGACAGTACACAGAAGACATAAACCTTAAGGGCAATGATATACACTGCATTTTTTTGTGGTGACAAAACGCTAGAAAAGTTGCCATATTGAATGCTGAGAAAAGCTACAGGGAAAACAGTCAAATCAAATAATCACACAAAACACATTCAAAATGCATTTCCACGTGGTTACACAACTGGGGTGTTTTGTCAGCAGGGATTGTCAGAGACAAAACACCATGTGTGTCATTGCCCTCAACTACTTACCCGACATATATCATACATTTTGTACAGATTCTACATTCTAAAAATAATATTTTACTTTTCCCAAGCTCATTGAGAAAATTAAGTTTGAATTAAGTTCTGTAATTGACCAAATCCTTTGTGGAAGATTTGGTATTTTGTTAAATCCCTAAATCTGGATTTCAATAAATTCCTAATACTAAGATATTCAAAGAGTATAGATTTATTATGCCTACAATAGAGCCTGGAAAAAATGTTTTAATCACAATGATATTCAACTTTAAGATTTTCTTTTTTTCTTGATGATGCTCAGGTCAACACAAGGGCACAGTCAACGTCTATTCCCTTTCTATACACCTGATACCATCTACATGATTAATGCTACATTTTCTCCTTTTCTATCTTTTATTTTCATTCCTAATAACATCTGTGGTATTTTCAGTTTTATCTTCAGCTCATATCCTAGAGCAATTGTTAGCTATATTATTTTTTGTTTCTTTATTAAGGCTGTCTTGAATATTTTCTCTTGGAAGTTCTTTCACCTCTGCCATATTTCTTTTAGCATATGTTCGCTGAATCCTTTTGGAATAACTCTAGCTATAATGAGATTAGTTTCTATAGTTAAAAAAATGTATGAACACTACTGCATATACAGAACATGTCTTTATATATTTGTTGTTGCATTGAATTATTTAGATAAGAAACTCTTTGTGCTATTTCTGTTCTTGTTCAGATATGGTGTGTATAGTATTTAAATTTCCCATAGGCATCATACCATTACAAAAGTTTATATAGAGTGGGTTAGTACCAAACAACTGGGGTGCAGACCCTCTAATGGTCCCATCATTGACTATTGACTTTGTAGAATAAAGGCTGCTGGCTGCATTATTATTTTAATTATTTAATTTGAATTTTCTGACTCAGATATATATCAGAAAATGAAAAAACGAAACAAAAATGAAAAAATTGAGCATCTAAAAGCTGGCAGGCTTCTGCAGAAGTCAGTAGGGGGTCTATTTTTAAAATGTACAGTATGATTTTGCAGAACTATTGAAATTAAATGTGTTTTTTGCTCAATTTAGTGAGTAAGATAAAATGGAAACTGAAAAAGAAGCATGTTCATAAATGGTATTTTTTTTTTAATTTGGACACCTCAAAAATACAAATACGCACAGATGCATTAAAAGATCTAATATTTTCCTCGATTCAAAAAACTCATGACAAAAAATGAAGGAATTTTTCAAACTACAATTTGACATTAATCATTTGAAAAGAAAATTGAAAATCTGAATTAAAAAAGAATTTGACATGTAAAAACAAGCTTTTATTGAAATCACTGGGAGTTGTATCTGCAAGATTCCAGCTATTCATTGTTCTTTTTTTATTTTATAAATATTATCTATATTTGTTTTCTTTAAAAGTCACATTTGTATGACAAAAAACGGTGACGATTTCCCAGGAAATGTTGTATTATTTATCATAATTTCCTAACATATTTTGCCAAATGAAAAGGTGTGAAAAAATATTTTGGAGTTGCAGGACTTTCCTATACTGCACAAGAAACTTTTCATGACTTTTCACCTTGTTCAGATAATAAAATGTGAAGTCAAAGCTTTTGGAAAGAATAAAGTGGTTTTCAACTGCTCAATGGTTGAGAAAACCTTCTGGAGAAGAAAACAATGTGAGAAGCGGGAAATTATTTAATAATAACCCTAATAATTAACCTTTAACTTTGAAAAAAATAAAATCCAATTTTTACTTTCTTTAATGAAAAAGTAATCTAACTCCAATATACAGTACTTCAATAAAAAAAAGTCTACAATTTTTATAATAAACCTGACCGTATGCAATGAAATTCCCCTTTCCTTTTTACTTGCTCAGACAGCTGTGGATAGGAAACCTTAGATGGTCCGTAACGGCTCTGTAGTTAAATTATCATACTTTCAAAGGGCAGGGGGGAGCCCCCCACCTTACTTCCCAGAACTCCAGCAGCTAGGTTTGTTTCCCTGTAGAGCAGCCGGCGACTGTTTAGATTTGTACCCAAAGACCCAGTGCAGTCTGCATATTCTGATTATTAATCAGTCTTGCTGTACATGCTTCCGTGGCAGATATTATTTGATTTGTGCTGTTTTGATCATGTATGATGATCCCTAAGCTTAACCTCCCAAGTGGAGCCCAGACCACGCTGAGCATGTTTGTAATCTTGGGATTGCAAGGATTGTTAACAAAGTTACAAGATGACAGCAATCATACTTATAAACAGCAGGGGGAGCCACCACCTTACTTCCCAGCCATATAAGTAGTTGAGGGCAATGACACATGGCCCACTACTAGTTTGATTGACCCACTACTAAATAATATTACAGTTGAAGCCACTTGGATTTCTGTGTTAAATGTGTCATGACTCGGGACTAATTGAAGAAACTGTGTTATCTAAAGTTATCT
>CM044435.1:120399503-120424674 GCA_024363595.1 Xenopus borealis | reverse complement strand
CACTATGATAATGGAATCTCTCACATGTAGCAAGCCACACGTATGAATGCAGTTGAAATGGTTATGATAGTTGCATTATGTTTAAATCAGCTGCAGTTTGTTCTACTTTATCCATCAAGATAATTGTGTTATACAGTGAAGGGTATTATACCTAACCACGGATGTTGCTTACCACTAAATGGAAACTGGAGAAAAAAAAGGTATATCTATATTCATCTCCTTTATTTCAATGTCATGGTTAATCAGGGTGACGATATATCGATGGTGTTCTGGTAATTCAGACAAATGATTTGAGCAGCATCGTGACCTTAAATGCCCAGAACAATGGAATTAGGGAGAATGAAATAACTGTGCAGAGATAAGATTTTGGAAATACTGCCTCAGTTTTAGACTGAGAACCTTCTAAATTTGTGTCCAGACCTAACTACTCCCACACTGACCCAACTATATGTTGAGTGCATGGATGCTACTATACTGAAACTTTTACATGACCTCAAAATATTTTTTAATTGCAAATAGTAGGGCTTAAGCTTTGTGCTACCCAGGTTGAAGCATGTAGTAGTTTCAGGGGTTTCCTGTATCATTTAACATGCTTTGTGTTTTGGAGCAGGAGGCATTATAGCTTCCCTGCGCCTTTGTCTTTACCACGTGCTTGCTATTGCCCTTTTAGTGTAAGATAATGCTGTATGATACAGTGACAGTTGGTTCTTGCTTTCTTTCTCAGAATTGTAGGGATCCCAAATATTTTTAGGCCCTGCTAAGCTTGTTATATACTTGTAAAATATCCCTTTTAATGATTTTCCCTTTTATTCCATATAATACACTCCCTTCTGACACAAATACAAGAATACTGAACATTTGTCTTACCTGAAATTTTCCTTTTCTTGAGTCCTGAAGGCAGCACATACCTATGGGTAAGCTCAGGACCAATCCCCTGGCAGTACATAAAAATCAACATCCAATTAAACAACCCTATAATACACCCCCCATCCTACCCCCAGCAGTATTAATTTTCAAGCTTAACAAACTAGGAAGAATAAAACACACCACCATATTTGATGCAATAATTTTTAATAGGGCGGGAATAATTGTGCTGCCTTCTGAACTCAAGAAAAGGAAAATTTCAGGTAAGACAAATTTTCAGTTTTCTTTCCATCCTCCAGGGAGTACCAATGAGACAAAACATGGTGAGATTTTTTAATATAATTATTAGCAGTGAAGAGCTGCTTCCAGAATTCTGCTGTGAAGGCTGCATCTTGAGAAGCTGCAATGTCTAACTTGTAGTGCTTGACAAAAGTGTGAACACTGCTCCAAGATGCTGCATATCTCATTAATATTGACAGATGATCTCTCTGCCCAAGAAGTTGAAACAGCTCTGGTGGAATGAGCCCTTAACTGAGTTGGAGGTTCTTTCCCCAAAGATGGGTAGGCCAAGGATATTGTATACTTTAGCCAAGAAGCAAGTGTAGATTTTGCAGATTTTTCTGCTTTCCTCTTTTCCCAAAACAAACACGTGATCTGTTGATCTAAAGTTTGTCTTATTAATGTATTATGACAAACACCTGTGCACATCTAGAGCACTGAGCTTCCTTTCTATTGAATTTTTTAGGAAACTGAGAGAATGCTGGTAATACTATTTGGGGATTGATGTTTACAGCTGTAGGAACTTTTGGAGTCCTCATTACTACTTTATGGGGGGGGGGTTGCTGCTAATGCTTGTAATTCCCCAATTCTCCTTGCTAATGTAATAGTTATAAGGAAGGTTGTTTTCCAAGACAATTAGTTTAACGATGCTAGCTGTAAAGGTTCAAATGGATCCTCACATTATAGAGATAACACCAGATTTAAATCTCAAGGAGGCACGATAGAATGAATCTTTGGTCTAATCCTAGAAAAAGCCTTTAGGAATCATTTTACCAATGGATCTGCCCCCACACTTTTTGACATAAAATATGAGGCTGAAATATGAAACTTCAGAGTGTTAGGTTTTAGTCCTTTAGAAAAACCCTCCTGAAGAAACCGAAGAATTCCCGATATTGGACAGCTTTTTGCCACAAATTTCTTCTTGGAGCACCAAGTTGAAAAGATTTTCCAGACTCTCCTATACACTAGGAACAGGAGATCCCAGAACCAAGCTCTCCCTGGCCAGTAGGCAGAAATCATAATCACTGATGACATTTCCTGTTTGATTTTCAGAAGAACTCTCTGAATCATAGGAAACGAAAGGAAGATGTAGACCAGACTGAAGTCCCAAGGAATTGAAATTGCATCCACATACGTTGGATTGTCTGTCTTCATCAGTGAACAAAACAGAGGAAGTTTCCTGTTCAACCTCAATGCCATTAGGGCTATCTTGGGAACTCCCCATATCTTTATCAACTGTTGAATTACTTGGTTGCTGAGTTCCCATTTGCCTTGTTTTATGGACACTCTGAAGAGAGAGTCTGCTATGTGGACTGCTTTGATGGACTGGAGATTCCATTTGGCCAAGTCCATAATATTTATGCACTCTTTTATTAACAAAGGATTCCTGGTCCCTCCCTGTTTTTTGATATAGGAAACTGTTACCAGGTTGTCTGAGTGAATTAGAACATGTTGTGACTTCACATGTTTGCTGAATGTTATGAAGGTTAATCTGACAGCCTTGAGTTCCTTGAAGTTTTGAAGAACAATTCTTCTCCCATGAGGACCATCTCCCCTGGATCATATAGGCTCCCAGTTGAGCCCCCAACCTGAGGCTGACGCATTTGTTGTTAGTGATACCAACTTCGGAGTTTGAAAGGATTTCTCCTGGGATAGTCTCCTTTTGCTGTACCACAAATTCAACTCCTTTTTCAGGGTGAGAGAAACCCGAAAACCTCTTGTCCAGAGAAAGAGGTGAGCGTTCCCATTTGCTAAGAATTTACTCCTGAGGAAGAGGACAGAAATGAGCCTTTGCCCAAGGGGGCTGTCATCAGACCCAAAAGACCACATGAGAATGTTCTCATATCAAGGAAAAGAGAGAGTTCACTTTGTTGGGGGGAAGAAACTTTTTCATCCTTGTGGTGTCTTTCAGAAGACCTAAAAATCTGATCAACGTTGTTGGTTGTAAATTTGATTTTGTGGCGTTTATAATCCAGCCATGATTTCTTAACACTTCCAATATCAGGTCCAGAAGAAGAATAACCTCCTGTTTGGAAGCAGCTTTGAACAGCCAGTCATCTAGATAAGGTACTATATAGACCCCTTGTTATCTCAGAGCTGCTGCTAGCACCACAACAACTTTTGTGAAGGCCCTCGGGGCTGATGTAATTCTGAAGTGAAGCACTTTGAATTTTTGATGATGAAAAACTGAATTCAAAAACACTGCTATCCAAAGATATTTCCTGCTGGCTGGATGAATCGTGATCTGAAGATATGCATCTTTTAAATCCATTGAAATCATCAAGTGTTTTTCTTGCAGAATACTGATGGCTGACTTGATAGTTTCCATTCGGAACTTTTCTTTCTTTATATAATGATTTAGATACTAGAGATTGATTATGAGTCTGAACTTCCCCCCTGGTTTTGGTACCAGAAAGATGTGAGAATAAATCCCTCTTTGAACTGAAACTGGTTCCAACACCTTCATGGATATAAACTCTGTTATGGCTGTTTCTAGAGCTGTGTTTTTTACAGTATCTTTTTTCTTTTGATTGATGCATAATCTTGCAATTGGAGGTCGGTTATAAAGTAACCTAATTTTATTATGGAAAGAACCCATAGGTCTGAAGTGGTCTTTTCCCAAACCTGAAGATAATAGGTTAGTCTTCCGCCTATTTCCTCTTGACTTCTGGCATCAGAATCCTGTGTTCTTCTCTTGATTGGAGTTCTTCTTTTGAGAAGGCTCCTTATTCATATTTCTGGATCTGAACTTTCTATTTCTGAAGCTAGATTTTCTACCTCTGTCTCCACTTCTAAAAGGTCTTCTGAAGTTCTAGAAGGAGATCTTCTTGAGGAGGGATGAAAACTATTTCTTTTTTTATTTTGTGGCTTATCTTGTAGAAGATTTTTGCCTTTCCCCGCTACTAAGTTCTCCAATTACTTGTCCAACAGGCCTTCCACTTTTCTCTATAGGAAAAAGAAGTATATCATCTTTCTTATGAGAAGCTATTGATGCGGATGAATCAGGTACTGATTCATAAAGGTACTGGGTTCTGAATCAGTGTCTGACAATTGTCTGTGTTCCAGAAGTGTACTGGAAGTTGATGGTGTTGTTGACTTAAACTCAGACATTGTATTGGACAAAAACTCCTGATTTGGGTTTGTGTCTTTTACAAGTGAATGCCGAAATGCTTCACACTTAGAGTGATGAAAATTATCTGGCAAGTTGTTCACACCGTGAGCAGCTATTATGTTTTTGCCTTTCTTTTCTTTTTACCCCACATACTATTAGAGTCATCTAGAATGAACCAAAGGGAAGAATCACGTGTAAACGTATCTTATTCACATACACACAGACAAAGGATTTGGCTGAATAATAAGGCTTAGTGATGGGCGAATTTACTCGCCAGGGGCGAATTCGCAGCGAATTCCCGCAGAAAAAATTCGCCGCCTAAAAATTCGCCGCCAAAAACGAGTTGCGCATCGTTTTTGACGCGACGTGCCGAAAACGACGCGAGGCGCGCCGAAAACGACGCGAGGCGCGCTGAAAACGACGCAACGCGCGTCGTTTTTGACTCGTTACAAGTATTTTTCGCCAATTCTCAAATTTCTCTTGAAATTCGCGAATTTTTCGGCGAAGCGATACGCGGGAGTTTCGCCCATCACTGATAAGGCTACCCTAAGTATTTTTTGCAGCCTTACAAATAACTGCAGCCTAGCTAACACTACACTTCACTGGGAGGATGGCAGTCTTTGGAAGCTGGAGTACTCACGCCCCTCCATCCACACAGAGATACAAGGACTGCAAGACAGCATCTGGTAAGCCTAAGGGAAAAGGGCTCCGATTTCCCCCCTGAGTCACCCACCCTAAGGTGGTAACCCATATGGCCTTCAGACTCCTCAGAGTCTGGCTATTCAGGCTTTCAATCCCTTGATCTTCCTACCTGGAATCAGTACAAAAAAAACACTGCTGGGGGTTTGGAAGGGAGATGTATGATAGGGTTGTCTCATTGGATGTTGATTTTTCTGTCCTGCCAGGGGATTTGTGCAGAGCTTACCCATAGGTATGTGCTGCCTGGAGGACGGAAAGAAAAGTGAAAATTTGTCTTACCTGAAATTTTCCTTTTCTTGAGTCCAGAAGACAGCACTATTATTCCTGCCCTATTAAAAATGATTGCATCAAATATGTTGGTGTTATTTTTAGTTTATGGTGTGTTGTGTCATATTCAAAAACACATGAAACAATGCCTTGCATTGGTTACTTAGGTCAGCAAATAGAGAGGAAAAGAATAGATGCAACTGCATATTTGATTTTGTCTGTCTCCATTGAATTATTGAGTGCAGTATATCATTGTGCCCAGCATGTTAGACTGCTCCTTCCTATGCTGTATAGCAACCATTGCTCCGTTTTCATGAAAGGATCTAGCAGTAAATCCTAACCCCTGCCAAGGAAAACATTTGCATGTGTTTGCCAGTAAATGCTCACAATAATTTCTTCTTCCTCTCCACACACCTCTCTTTTGGCTCTTCTACCACTGACTGCAGTTAATTGTTGTAAACTGTGTCCTCTGTACCACTTTCTCACTAATCACTAAATATTTAGTGTTCATCTAACAATCATTTATGACCCTAATGTTCTTGAGTGCAGTGACATTTTTTGACTTATAAGAATGTGAATCATCCATAAATCTTTTTGTAGATGATCTTATCTTTGTAGTACAGCTTTGGGACCTGATATCAAGAATGCTCAGGGACCTGGGGTTTTCTGGAAAATGGCTGTTTCTGTAATTTGGATCTTCATACCTTAAGTCTACTACTTTAAAATCATATAAACATTAAAAGAAAACCAATAGGCTGATTTTGCTTCCAATAAGAATTAATTATGGTTTGGATAAAGTACAAGGTACCGTTTTATTATTATATAGAAAAATGTAATCATTTTTAAATATTTGTATTATTTAGATAAAATGGAGTCTATAGGAGAATTTCTGGGTACTGGGTATCCAGATAATGGATCCCATACCTGTTATAATTTGTTAAATTTGTTAAATGACCTTCCAAAATTTTCCTGGCGAAGACATTTCAAAAAATTAGACACTGCTAATTGCTAATTGCTAATTTTTCTGCAAAGCGAAATGGGATAGATTCGCCCATCACTAATAGATACATCTCTGCATGAGTTATTTATACAATTGTTATCTATACAGAAATTAAATTCTATTTCCACAGTGGCTTAGTCTATTGTCAAATTCTTGACTGCTGGAAAACTAGACTTCCATTGAGGCCTACCATTTGAAAACCACATTACAGCTTTACACCCATAGATGTTGCAGAGTATGTTTCAATAAAGTTAATACTATACATAAGACAGCTTTTGAGTGGCAGATATGGCTACAGGGAGGAAGTTGCTTCTACATTTACACCACCAGATTTGCTTCAGCTTTGGGCAAGACTGAAAGGCTTAACACTTGCCCTAGTTCTGGATAATAATATTACAGACAGAGAATAAGACATATTGCATGAACAGAGAAGCAGAGAATGCTGAATAAGGTAGGCATCTGATACAAGCTTGTTGGTCTTACAAGAGGACATGCAAGTTAGATTAAACCACTGTTGCCTCAAGGAGAGCCTAAAGCAAGAGACATCTAATAACAGTTTACAATACAATGCATGAAAGACAAAATATCTGAACCAAGTTGATTCTGCTGACATAAGCCAAAGAAGCATTAAGCTCTTACTTGAGCAGATCTAAGCTGCACTTTATTTATCTGGTTGGAAAATTGGTTTGGTCTTCCAATGGAGCTCCATCTATGTGAATGTATGAGCTGCTAGACTGGATAAAAGAGAGAAGAGTGAATCAAAGCATACTGATTCACCACATCATGTAACATGGTACTTGATGAAATGGCAACTAATCCAGTCTGAATATTAGAACAAATGACATTCTTAATCAGTATTAGCCTAGTCTTCTGTTGATTCACGGACAGTACACCACATCTGTCCATAAAGCAAACATAGACCATATGGTAGCCACAACAAGCCCTACCTTAAGGAAAGTAGAGGTGTCCTTTATATAAGTGCAATGTGCAGAGTGCAATTACCCAGATTGCAGTGTTTTCCACACAATTCCAGTTGAAATTCTGCAAAGGAAAGTCGAGTTTGAAACGCTACATGCGATTAAAAAAGGGACGCTTTTTTGTTTGGATCTTGAATTGTTTAAACTCTCTGGATCAGAGGTCCCCTGACTCACATTCAACAAAAAATTGGAGAGCCATATAAGCAGTCTAAAATTGTCTAAAAATGTCAAAGGGTACAAAATATGGGCTGTGATTGGCTATTGGTAACACCTATGGGGACTTTCAGCCTACAGGAGACATCTGTTTTTTATGCAACTAAAACTTGCCTTCAAGCAACTTCTTTAAAACTACTGGGAGTAACATCCAAGGGGCCGGAGAGCAACATGTTGGTCATGAGCCACTGGTTGGGGATCATTGCTTTGGATGGTGTTAGTCTATAGCTGGGAATGGGTCCTTAATTAGAGGGTAATATAAAACTATCAAATAGTTCTGTGGATTCTGTTTAGGGTTTCAGGGGTACCTTATTCCTGCATGTGCTCGTTCGCGCATGCATTTGCACATGTGGGAAGGGGAGCAATGTGGTCCACTGGGTTGCCTAGAGCTTCTGGCTGGCCTGGCTCAGACTACATGGGGCAAGTCAACGTCATTGTCAGGTGCAGTTATGTTGGTTGCAACACTTTTTGCTTAGTGCTAAAGCACAAAAGAGAGTTGTGCCTAGTGCTATGTACTGGCAGATGAATTGATGATTTGTGCCAGTATTTTGCACATAAAATACTGTCCCCAGGATGTAAATGAACCCCATTAATATTTGCCTTATTCACAAATTTGCTCAATTCTTTTATTTTATCACCATCTCTGCAACTTCTTTCAAGTATCTTTGAGCATGAAAGTCCTAGTTTCTCCCCACAAAACTTCAAAAACCAGTAGGCAAGCCCCACTGGAAAAACCCTAAGTTTCACTTCATTCTGTAATGTATCCCTGCAGTATGTGCTGCCAGTAACTTATGTGAGCCTTACAGAATGCAAGCGGAGTGGAAGAAAGTATTCAAGCCATTCTGCATTTGCAAAATAACTGACAAATCAAAGGTGTCTGTGTTAGTTTATAACACTAATTTCTGGCACATATATTTACAGTTCACTAATGCTCAGCAGAAAGATGTATACATTTAGAAATGGTAAGTGAATTGCAATTTAAGCCTGCAAAGGATGATTAAACCGCTTCTGCCTCTTCTCATTGATTATCAGTAAATCTCACTAATTTACAGTCCATCTGACACATGTGTTAAGCGTCTGCAGAAGTCTCAGTAACACCAAGAAAAATCCCAACTCTGACCATGTTTATGCTACAAAGATTTAAATGCCCTTGGTTATATGAAATGTCTCTTAACCCCTTTGTGAAGGGAGAAATTATATCTGCCATGGATAATAAAGGGGTTATCCAGCAACCCATTATGAAGAAAACTATGAATTATGGGAAGGTTACCACCAATGTACTTTATTTTAATTAACTAATTAAATGTTTTAAAAAAGATTACCTTTTTTCTCTGTAATAATCAAACATAACCTTGTACTTGATCCCAACAAAGATATAATTAATCCTTAGTGGTGGGAAAATAATCCTATTTGGTTAATGTCATGTTTAAATAATTTTTAGCAGATTCAAATATGGAGATCCTTATTATGGAGAGACCCCTTATCCAGAAAATCCCAGGTCCCAAGCATTCTGGATAACAGGTCTCAAGCCTGTACTGTAGAAACAGATTCCAAAGACTGAGGCCTTTAAAGCAGCAAGAGAGCATTGCTGTTCTATTGCTATAAATGCAAATAATCCAATCTAACAAAAGTTTTCTTCACTTGTTATATTATATGACACAGCAGTGTATTAGCTATGGTCTCACTTTCAAATAATACAGTTATTTGACCTGTGATCTGGAAATGCTGGGGACCTAGGGCTTTCCAGATTAGGGGTCTTTTTGTAATTCACATCTCTACACAATTACTAAAGAATTATTTATTTATTCTTTTAATTTTATTTAATTATCTTTTTTGGTGAAAAATCGCCAAAATGACAATTAGTAGTGAATTTGCCAATTTATTAAAAGGCAAGTAAGAGAATTTGCTAGCGAAAAACCTCAGCAATAGAGAACTTTCACGCCGGCACAGCTACCCTTTTCACCAAAGTGTACTTCACCGGGTAATGTCTGGTCGAATTTCCATTATAAAGAAAGAGCAGCCACTTTTAAATCATAGTCATCATATCACTTTCCATGCTGATTTTCTCCATAGGCTAAACTTTTCTAGAGAATAATCCCCACTACTATTGTATGGGGAAAAATACTTGCACATTTTTGCAGAGAATTATGCCAGGAGAAAATCCATACTTATGGTTGAGGTTAAAGGGCATGTAAACGCAAAAAAATTTAATCCCATTTTTACTTTCTTTAATGAAAAAGAAATCAATCTCCAATATACTTTAATAAAAAAATGTCTACTGTTTTTATAAGAAAGCTAACTGTATGCAGTGAAATTCTAACTTCATCTACTGCTGTGGATAGGAATTGTCAGGTGGTCCCTAACTGCTGTGTAGGGAAACAATCAAACTTATGAACAGCAGGGGGAGCCCCCGTCTTACTTTACAGCCGTGTAGAACTCAAACAGCTTTGTTTCCTTGTAGATCCCTAAGCAGCCCAGGCCACACTGAGCATGTGCACAGTCTTAGTCTTGCAAAGATGTATAACAAAGTTACAAGATGACAGCCCCCTGTGGCCGACTTTGAAAGCATAAATCATTTGTTTGATTAGACCTTGTGGTGCAGTAAGTTCAGGTTTATTTTTATTATACAATGTACAGCATTTTTAGCCTTATTCTATTTTAGACTTTCCTTGTCCTTTAAAAGGCAAGTCAACACCAAAACAAAAATTCGCCTAGTAAAAAAAAAACATTTTTATAAACAACTTCTCAATATACATTTATTAATTTTTTTCAGTGCTTTTGAAGTTATTTCAAAAACAATTCAGCATTTACTTAACTCCTAGGGGCAAATTCACTTAAGGGAAAAAATTCACCAGAAATCCAATCCGCAATCGCCAATTTAGGCATAAACAACAATCGCTAGTGGAAAAGTACATCGCTAACAAAGTCTTTCACCCTTTTGCTTGGCAAATTCTTGCTCTGAAAAATTATGTTTACTCCGCAAAATTCACTAAAGTGTGAATTTTCCATTAAGTTACCCCTTTTGCCAGAGTTTCCTTCACCAGGTACCTGGCAAACTGATAAGATGAAGTTACATCCTCCTCAATATCCTGCATGCAGAAAAGTAATAAAAAAATATAAAAAACACTCTTTTTTCATATTTGAAAGTGGGGGTGTGGTTAAAAGTTGTAACTTGTTTTAATATTTTTTAACCATTTATGGGGCATGTCACATAGGGTGGGCTCATGTCTAGGACAATAGAGAATATCTTTTTTCTTTATTTTGTTTCCTTAGTCATTTTTAAAGGGGATCTATTGTGAAAATTAAATTTCAATATAACTGTCAGCAAACTGAAATAAGAAACCTTCTAAATACAATCAATTTAAAAATCTGTGCTGTTTCTGAAATAATCAAATTTGTCTTCACTATCCCTCTATCAGCATTTGTTTCTTTTCATTCTGTCTTCATGCAGGTGTCAAATATTAATTGACTGTTAGATCCAATACATCTTATAGGGGGAGGGGCTTCTTTCCTATCAGATATATTAGAGCTCACTCAAATAACTGATTCCAGTACACAATAACAAAAGAACTGCCTTCTCCACAAATTCTTTATGTAGAGAGGCAGGATTTCTGGTGATTTTAATAGAGTGAGCTCTAATACATCTTCTAGGCAAAAGGAGCCCCCCTATAAAATATATTGGATCTAAGGCACAAATTTACAAAATTCACATAAAGGATTCAAAGTTCGATCGAATGTGATCGAATACCGATCGTACGATTTTTTCGGATATTCGAATATGCAAATTTGGCCTCTTCGATCATCCAATACCGAATTATCGAATAGATCGAATGATTGGATATTCGATAATTCGTTCATTCGATGGTCGAAGGATTTAAATTTTTAAAATCCTTTGAATGACTACTTCGCTAGGTTGAACCTACCGAATACCAATAAAAGCCTATGGGAACCGCCCATATGCTTCTTTTGCTAAGTCCTGCTCGAATACCATTCGTATGATCGAAGTGTTGTATGAATTTTTTGGAGGCTCGAAGGAAAAAGTAAGATTTTTTCATGAAATCGAACGATCAGTATTCGATCGTACGATTTCATCGAGAAATCGAATATACATGACACAGGCTCACTTTTCCTTCATGCGACTGGTTTCACACAACACAACACATACAATGATTCTATAGCAAGACTCAACAACACACATACCACCAAAGCATTTTGATATCAACACATGCAGGCATAGTGTTAAACCAAAGGAATTATATTAACAAGGGGGAGCAAGATATAATGAGCTAGTTGGAATGTGTAGCCATAAATCAAGGTAATAGAACAGAAAATTTCCCAAGATATGGGGATCCCATTGGGAAAAGGGAAACAGGACTAGGGATAGAACCTTGGAAATGACACTATACATGTATAAAACATTGCAGGTAATCTTCTGCTTTCAAGCAGTCTATCCAAAAATAATAATTATTGTAATTATACGTTGCATACCAAAAAAAGCTATTCATTTTAGGCATAATATTTTTCCATTATCTGGAAACCATTTATTCAGAAAGCTCCGAATTATGGGAAGACCATTTCCCATAGACACCATTGTAAGCAAATAGGTTACATTTTTTAAAAAACAACTTCCTTTTTTTCTGTAATAATAAAACAGTACCTTGTACTTGATCCCTACTAAGACATAACAAATCCATGTTGGAAGCCAAACAAGTCTATTGTATTTATTTAATTCATTGACATAACCCCGGCCTTATGCTCCTTCATATTGTATGTCAACAGGTTGATCTCTTTCTTGCATTTCCTTCTGTGGGATGCTATACAGTAATTCATTACTACAAGTTTCACGAGATTCAATGGACTTGACAGTGACATGGGTACTATATGTGTCAGTTATTCTTGACACTACTTACTGTTTGCTAAGTGGAGTGTTTACAATCTACATTGGTGGCTCTGTACATTCATGCAAACCTTGCACCTATGGTACGTGGTTCTATCTCAACTATAAAGGAAAAGACAACGTAAATTGCTCTATATCAGACAACTGACAAGTACTGTTAAGTTTAAATAGAACATGGGCCAGAGGAATAGCATTTGCTTGGTGGGTTACTAAGCTTGCTGAATGCACAATAATTAGCTGAAGGGATGTGAGTCCTGAATGCTAAAGGCAGATTCATCAATGCAGCAGAGTAAATTTACTCTACTAATGAACTAGTTCAGTACATTGATTGCTTTTGACTTTGAAAATAGAAATGAGTTGGGTGGTCACCAGTATCTGAAGTCAATAAATCAGAAACTTTAGGAGAGGAGACTTAATATTCCAGTGTGTGTGTGTTTTTGCAGTGGTGGCATAGGGTGTACAAAGAGATTTTCTGGACCATGAAGGTCATTAGACTGTAGGGAGCATGGGAGAGTAACACATATGTAGCTAGGGTCACATGGGACTGGTTGTCAAGCAGATAGAGAAGCTACAGTGTGTAGATATGACAATAAATGTAATGTGATTGGCTTGCAAAATGGCATGGGACCCAGCAACATCCAGGTATAAATAGAAGGTGTGGAGACAACCATTCAGGAAAAGTACCACAGCTTCCCAACTATTATCTTCCTATGTTGATCTAAAACAAAAAGAGTCCTTTGAATAACATTATTGTGGCTACTCTAGTTCATTGTTTTATTGCAGTGGAGAGCTCTGGGCTTGGCATTCAGTCAAGGACTCTAACATTCAACCTGAAGATTAGTTATTTGAGTTGATAGGGCCCAAAGCTCATTTGTTGACAAAGAAATCTTTATTTTTTATTTCACATCTCAACTTTCCTGATCCATATCAGCTGAACAGAAAACAGCCATGCATTTACTATTTTGTTATACACACACAGAAGTGTTAACACAATCAAGCTTCAAATGGGACTAAAAATACAATTATTATAGTTTAAAAATAAATCCAACACCAGAAAAATGTTGCACCTGCCATAGCCCATGCAGTGGGAAGAAATGTTCTCAAAAAATCCCTGCTGCAATTAGACTTTTATATTTTTAGTGTCTTCAGTAAGACATATATATATTTTTAAATGTATAATGAGGCAATAGAATTCTTAATGAATCAGGTGCAATTTGAGAGTAGGACTGGCCAGATATGGGATGACTTTGATGTATCCTAATTCAATGTATCCTTTACTTGTGAAATGGGGTAAATGTTGACTTTCAAAATTTTGCAATAGTAATCTTGACTGGCAAGAAAAGTTATCAGTGTTCTTGTCTGGTTGGTAATATCTGTTAATATCTTATTCAATAAAGCATTTTGCAAATCTTTTCTGAATTTATAATTTCTAGACCAAAATAGTTGTATTTTGGGGCAGCTCCACCAAATATGCATCATTATACTGGTCTGTCCACATTGTCTAAAGCAATTCTTCTCTAGCTGTGTCTTATTTTGTGTAGGTGGGACAGGACCATATGCTAGTACATGAGAACTTTATATGAAGTTTCTATGAGCAAAATATTTTATGAATGAAGGGTAACGGACGTAATAGGCATCCAACAGTTCTCTGTATAAATTAGAAATAAGGTCTTTTGAGAATGGATATTTGATACAAATTGTTTCAAAATAGGTAGGAGTCATAGGGGAGCTGGCATTAAATCTTTGTATATAGTGTTTAGCTATTGGAATATTGGAATATCTCTGTGCTGGGTGGATTACATTTCTTTTGAATCAAGACCTACGTATTGGGACCAGTTAAGGAATAAAAGTAGTTTATAAAGTGAAAATTGTCCACCACTGAAAGGTCTTGTAAGTGTGATCTGTGGAAAATAATTGATTACCTAGTATTGGAGCCACTGGGACTTTAATTTTTTTAAATTCCCCATAAGTGTCTTTACTAGTATAACAAGAGGTAATTTATGGCATATGAACTAAGACCTCAAGTACTAGATCCAAAGATCACCTGCATTTGCTTTAAAGGACATGTAAACCCTTCAAACAGCCCCTTAACGGTAAGGCTGCAGCATACCCTTAATCACTTAGAAATCCTTCCCCTCCTCTAACCCACTCTGCCCCACCCTCAGGAATTTACTTTGGCTGTTGACCTATGAGCATACTCAGTTGTTCTCAGATCAGATTATTAAACACACCCTCCAGTCTAACAGCTAATGAAGAGATAACATTGCTGGTCCCATAGAAACCCTGCTCTAGCTGTCTGGTTCCATTTTTTTCTCCCAACCACCTCTCCACCTCCACCTCTCCTGAGCTCAGCTTAACCATTACAGTGCTCAATCCCAGCACTGGTACTTGTCCTGTTTGCACAAGTAAATGTTACTGATGATGTGTCAGAGGGAAAATGGCTGCCAGGTGAAAGATGCTACTTGTTTTAGAAAAATGGGTTGGTGCTGGCAAAGGGAGGGATATATGCAGTACAAATTATGTGGCTTGGGTGGGAAAGATATGCCCAAGTTATACTGTATACATGGGAGGAAAACGTAGGCTTTAACCAGTAAGCCAAAATCTAATTTGTACTTGAAAATGTTATGGAGCCTGTTCAGAGCAAGATTAATACATAGGAAATAAAAAACCTAAACTAATCTTATATTTAAAGGGAAAAAATCAAACAAAAGCGTATCTTTGTTTTTCCCAACCTAAATGGGCATATTATATAAATTTAATCTACCTTTTTTCTAAGTTCTGTAGTTACCCAGTGGCCTTTTCTCTTAAGTGCTATAATTAGTGATGGGCAAATCTACCCCATTTCGCGAGTTTTCGCCAGGCAAATTTTCACTGGCATTTCGTGAATTTATTCACCAGTGGCGAATCGCGGGAATTCCCCGCGAATTCGCCCCTGGTGAATAAATTCGCCCATCTCTAGCTATAATGAAAAAAATAGCTTGGTCTGAAACTAACAAAAATACAAGGTATAAAATAAAAAATAAACATAAACTACCCTCAGTTCCAAATCACTTGTTTTTGTTCAGTTGCATCACACAACCATTACCTTCATTTCATTATGTTTCTGTATCGAAATCCCAAGTGTTTCCTTCACTAAACTGCTCTGGACCAAATTCCCTCATATATTAAGCTAAAAGCAGAATGGACCTGTGAACCACTATAGAACATTTTGCACACTGGACCTCATCCTCTGACACCACCCTGACATCAATGCCCTTTTCTTCTTGCTTTCCTCTACAGAACCTTTAAGTATGTGTTATGCCTCAAACAGACCAAGAGACCTTAGATATTCTTCCCCACTTCCGGAGGGAATATGAGTTTTCTCAAACCAGTCAAGCTTCTGTCTTGTTTTCCCTCTACATTTCTTTCCCAATTCATTTTATTTAAAATGCCTTTGTTCTCCCAGCCTAAATCACAACTCACATACAAACCTAAGAAAATGCATTTAATTGAACACTAGGGAAAAAATCTTGGTCTAAAAAACATATCATACAGTGGTTCCTGAAATACTATTTACTAGGTATTTTAAAACTCATTTTATAACACCAATTTCCTTTTGTCTTTGAATGCCCAGCCACCTCTGAAAAGTGTATCTTAAACCAGTATAATCTGCAGTTGGATACAATAAATGTGGATTAACATAAACAAGCATGCCATGCCTTCTAACCTACCAAATCAAATACAGAGGTTTTTAGAAAATAAATATTATATTATCAGTGTACGATAGCATTGGAGATTAGGTTATTCCTTACATGGATCTTTAAAAATTCTATTTGCAAAAAACTGGAGCAATCCCTTGAAGCCCCAAAGATTGCTGATCAGAATTAGAAATGAGTGACAAACTAAAAGAAAATCTGGCAGCTTTCCTGATCGCTCCCAGCAGGTTAATTAGCCCTACTCTGCCATCTGTCCGGCCAACAGTGACTTTTGATGGACACATATATTTTTGTGGCCTTTTTAATGTACATTCTACAGCACTATATGAAGCAATAAAATTTTAACCTTTTGCTATTTCATAAGTATTGCCTACCTGGCCATAAATTATCCCACCATTGACTGATATTGATCCAAACTCAGGGGAAAAAAGGTTTTATGGTCTCCTCTTGCTACTGATAAAGTTCAAATCACTATTATGAACACTTGCTGGCTTCTGGAACCTCCATAGTGGATTCCCTCTCTGAGCGAGAATGAAATCAGCATCTCCACTCTAACATATGCTCTAGCACGAATGGTAGATTGAATGGTCCACTGAGTGACTGAAAAATACCAGATCATTTTGTAACATTTAAAAATTTCAGGATTTTTTGACAGATAGTAGAGCATAAGTACTGTTTCAGAACAATAATACATATAAAAACACATTCAAATGTCAGTGTGTAAAATTATTCAAAAAGTTTTCCAAAGGAAAATGTTGCTGACTGTACCTCAAAGGCAAGAGGAGACAAAAAACAAAAAAACTAAAATATAGTGTTGTATTTAAACAAAATTAGATTTCACCCAGCAGTGTGAGCAATTTATTACACTATCAGTGTGTTAGGCATACACCCATAAGTGATTTCTTACTTATGTGCAATTTAAATTAAGAGTAACCTTCTATCACCATCAAACAGTGTGCATGTGTGATAAAGGGAATTTTTGAGATAATCTACTCGATACCCACACAGTATCGAGTCTGTGTCCGATTATACTCACGAACGTTTAAGTGTAGTATGGCATTTATCTATGGCCCAAATCGTTCCGTCAGCTTCTCAATCTGGACAGATAATAAGAGCGACATGTGCGGAAAATTTCTTAAAAGGTATTTTAATAAATAGTAATGCACTTACAAAAAACTTCTTCTTAAAACTGCTTTAAAATATGGAATCGTCCTTTCTCGAGGTTAGATCCCTTGCGCAATTTATTTTATTTCTATAAAATTCCAGCCAATGATAAATATATAGCAGTGCAATCATTGGGCCACAAAATTGATTCAGTCTTATTTTGATTAATACAAATCAAAACCAAATCAAAGCTAAATGTTTGCGTGATCTGAGAGAGCAGAAGGATCTGAAGAAAGGAAGCAAGAGGGGAAAACACTTCTGTATATGATATAAAGCTATGGTAAGATGTGGAAACAAATTATCAAGAAAGCTCCAAAACAATGAAATGCCATTTACCGTCACCTATTTTTTTTTAATAATTTTTGTTTTTGAATGGGTTGATTTCCCTCTGTAATAATAAGACTTTATATTTTACCTTATGTTAACTAAGCACGCAAAAACCCTTGGTGATGGGCATTTTTAAATGTTCTATGACATAGAGATTCACACTTTGTCTAAGTCTACTAAGTCTACTTCCAACCTCATGTTTAAACATTCCACACTTTAAGCCTCAGACATGTTCCTACATAGATATATATTAAGGAAGAATAAAAAAATAATGAGCACATTGTATATCCTGGGCTCCCCAGCAGTCTCAGGGTTTACTTCTCCTGTTATAACTTATTGAGGAAATTCAGTTACTGAAGAGCACTTGAGGAAAATGAAAATTTTTATTTGAAACAAGTTCTGTGGATTCTGAGTTCACAGAAAGTTAGAACAGTTAGAACAGAAGTTTGTTTAGACTTGGGAATGTATACCACAAGACTGTATTGGAGTAAAAGGGAGTTACCAATGGGAGAGCATAGAGAAACAAAGAACTGTTCTTACTACCAAACAGGTGGTTCGGCCTCAAGGCCAAGGTACTAGTGACCAAGACTAGCTTGAGAACAGAATCCATCCAAGTCCTAGGGGAATCTGCATACACAGAATTTTATTTTCACTCAAACTACAAGGTGGTGTAGTACTATATGTCTTAGTAACTAGTATAATCAAACAGTCAAAGAAAAATACTGCATCACCTCTTGAATGCAAAAATGTAAACTTGCTTTTATTTGGTCAGAAAATGCATTTTCTGACCAAATAAAAGCAAGTTCACATTTTGCGTTCAAGAGGTGCTGCAGTAAATGCATTAATACTGGAAAAAAACCCAGCACCCATATGCAAGTGTAAATGGTGTGTACACTAAATGCTCCGATTAATTAAAATCTCCTGTCATTAGTTGTAGTACCTTATTCTTCAAACTGAATTGTGAGATTTTCCTGGCAGCATAACAGACTGAGCCTGCCAGATCTCCCTTGATGAAAATCTGTTTCTTCTCTAAATATACATACTCTTTGTATCTGTCTCTTTTGCCATTCTCTTTCTTTTCATCTTATTCTCAGTCTTGCATTCTCCTTTCAACCCGCAGTTCTCTCAGTTTTGGTTCTAAATGAGAGACAGGTGGATTTGAGTTTCTCATCAACAAAGTTTCACATCTACTGAATCCACAATACACCACCCAAGGAGGCTCAGGATTTTCAGCTTGATATACATTCAAACCCCAGCAGCCACTTTGCCCAGAAGAGACATCCAACTATCCAAGTGGGAGAGCTCAAATTAATCTCTTGTCATCTTGGGGGCAGGCTGTGAGTTTTTTTTTACCTAGTGGTGGATTAAACATTAACCCCCATATCTAATGAAAGGTTCTTATTTTGTCCAGGAGCAGTAACCCATAGCTTTTAAACAGGTTACCTGTTAGCTATGGCCCCTGGGCAAAGTTAGTATCTTTTATTATAAAGCCACCTACAAGTCCAATGTTTCACAAATATATATATATATATATGTTTTTCCTTCTCATTGTAACTGATGGAGTCTCACTGAAGGAGTCTCAGTGGGACATGAGTTTTTACTATTGAGTGCTGTTTTTGGATCTACCAGGCAGCTGTTATCTTGTGTTAGGGAGCTGTTATCTAATTACCTTCCCATTGTTCTGTTGTAAGGCTGCTGGGGGGGGAGGGGATGATATCACTCCAACTTGCAGTACAGCAGTAAAGAGTGACTGAAGTTTATCAGAGAACAAGTCACAAGAATTGAGGCAGCTGGGAAATTTACAGTATGTCTAGCCCCATGATATATTTAAAAAAAAAAGTATAAAAAAATCTGTTTGCTGTTTTGAGAAATGGATTTCAGTGCAGAAGTCTGATGCATTTTGAAAAAAATGTTTTTTCCCATGACAGTATCCCTTTAAGCCTTTTAAACTTTGCTATAATATTTTATTATATCACAAAAGTTATCCTTTTTTTAATTTCAAAAGATTCTGTACTTTGGCTAAGTTAGCTGATTTTAATTAATTAGAAAACATAAACTTCAGAAGTTTTTCTCATACTAAGCTCACTGCTCAGTGATTCAGACATTGATAGCCTCAACCTTGCTACTGGCTTAATGCTCAGGGGCCTGATTTCTGACTCGGCAGCTTGGTACATGCCTACAGGCAACTGACAGTTTAGGAGAACAGAGCTGGCAGCCACTTTGGTTTATATTCAATATTTAAAAACTGCAAATATCCACTGAATTGAATTATGCATCTCCTTGTAAGATCTCTGCAGGCCAGACAGTATATAAACATTGTGCTGTTGTATAGGCCCCAGCTCTGTGGAAGCGACTAAAGGGTAAATATGAACTAGCAACCAACCAATGTTAGGAACTGTGATATTAACTGATTTCTCCAATGAGCTCATTCTAAATCATAGCAGATAACAGCAGTAATCTTAATATCCTCAAGAATCAGCCTGAAACTAATGCATCAGGCATTATCAAATTTTGCTCTGTTTACTCCTTCACCTCTATCCAGAACTGAATTATTATGGAACATGTTTAGAAAGCATTAATGGTGGCTGAGTAACAGCTCTGGTTTCTGCCCACATCTCCTACATGCTGCACAGCTACACATGTTAATTGTGTGTTGTGTGAGTGTAACAATAACGGTGCACAGAATGCTGGATTCTGTGAATCCCTAGGTGTTATGTGCAAATATTGCAGCATTAAGTAGGCACATGTACTTTCACAAATGAATTTGTGGTACCCTCACTACCCCAAAGTCGGTTGAGCATGAAACCACTTTCATTAAAGTTACTTGCATCAAAATGGTTTCCTTTGCACTTAGAAAGAACGCCTTTCTGGAGATTTACTTGGAGTGGATGAGAGAAATCTTCATCTATTTCTTATTGAATTTCTTTAAGGCCTGTGCTGTGACTGGAATGTAGGTTATCTAAGTTACCTGAAGTTAACTGGGAGGCCCAAGGAACATCTGGAAGAGAATGACTCAAGGGAAAGATTGTTTTGGCACCTAAGCTACAGGGTGGCTACAGAGGTTATAAATGACACCCTGCTGCAACTGATACAAGTGAGTGCAGTGTTGGACGGGGTTGGGGGGACACTGGAAAAAACCTGGGGAGCCTACTGACCAAGACCTGCTCCCTGGCAGAGACTCTGAGTGCTGCTCTCTGACCTCCCGCACTTGCCTTGATTATGCCAAAGGAGGACAATGTGCACAAGGGGATGTTTAGGTGCAGTGGGACCGGGTAGTTGTAGAGGCCCCTGAATTGGAATCTCCAGTGGGGCCTGGACCCCCCCCAAACCAATGCTGAGTGTATGGCTTGTGTGTGAGGACTGATTTCGCTTTTCTAAGGAGAGGTACATTGGGTGGCAGAGCTACATTGAGTAATAAGGGCAATTGGGAAGGCAAATGTTGCATTGAACTGAACTGTGAGATTATTTAGCGGGTTAGACTAAGATTATTTCTGATAGTGAGTCAGATTGCAGGAATGCTAATTGTATTTATGCCTGTTGCATTTGGTTTATTCTATATAAAGTTATTTATAGATGCAGATCTATTTTCTAGTGGGGCTCCCTGAGGTGTCTCTCCTAGTGCTCAGTAAGCAAAGGCACAGCATTGTAAGATTCCAGTCCCTCCCAAAATCCAGAGGAGTTTCCAGGTTAGCATAGGTAAATTCTTCAGGTTAAAGTGAGTGTTATTCTATTCTAAGGGAGTGTGCTAAGAAAGGATTACATACTCATTAAGAGCCAAGATGGATCTCCAGTGCTTCGTCACACCCTGCTCTCTGCATAAACAAAAAAAAAGCATATGGCATGTAATATCCACAAGGAGCAGAACACATTGAACTGCCCCAAGGTTTGGTCTACTATTTATAGTTTCTGCACCCACACAGGTTTTGTAACTCAAAGGTTACAGCTTTGCATTCTTCACCTTCTTACCCTTACCTGTAATATTTTTGCCATAAATGTGTAACTGATCTAACAATATTATTTTTGTATGTTTTTTGTTCTGTTCTGCTTTTCCAGCAGAAAACTTAAAATTCTATATGTCTACAGCTTGCTTTTTTTGTGTGTGTGTGGAACATCCTTCAGTATTTCAGTTCAGGTTTCTAGTTTAAAGCCGCAGGTTAGCAAAATGGCAAGCTTCTCTTTGTTTTGAAAGGAAAAGGGATTTGCGAGTGCTCACGATGAAGGATTTCAATCTCAAAAAAGCACCCTGGGTTGAATGCAGTCATCCACTTCAGTCTGCCAATCCAAAGAAAACCTGTCACTCTAAAGTATTGATTTTACAGGCAATGTCGAAGAAAGTATAATGAGCAAGAGATGTGTAGTTCTCCCAAAGTATAGCGTTTAAAGTATATGTCTCTATGTCTCTCTGTTTTGGGTGGGAGCACCAGCTTTTTTAAGCTTTTTTTTTTTTTTGTTTAGAATGTGCTACAGGACAGGAGTATTTTGGCAATTTATGCTTTTACCACCCAACCACCCACTGGGGTAGCTGAAGATCAGTACTACTGTCAGCAATGGATTGGGGGTCCACATTCACCAGGGTTGCCTCATTAGGGAACCAAACACATACACCCCAGCCCCCTGATCCTACCCATGTGAGCCCACTGACCCAGTCACAACCCCCCTTTCCCTGCAAGTGTGTATCTTCTCATTTCTTTTCATGTGGCTTGGGTTGGGTGAGGTCAGGTAGTGCCCAGGAAGCCATGAGGAGTAGGTATGGGCTTGCGGGGCCCAAGATAGCCAGGGCCCTCTAGGATTTTTTCCTGGTGTCCCATTAGCTGAGTCTCACGCTGACAACTGTAAAGATTTTAGTAATCCCTCACAATCCAAACCTAGAAGACCCTTGTGATTAGTGATGGGCGAATTTATTCGCCAGGGGCGAATTCGCAGCGAATTCCCGCGATTCGCCGTTGGCGAATAAATTCGCGAAACGGCAGCAAAATTTAGCCGCCGAAAAATTCGCCAACAAAAACGAGTCGCAGCAAAAATTTGCCGCCGAAAAATTCGCCAACAAAAACGACGCGACGCGCGTCAAAAACGACGCGCGACTCGTTTCGCGAATTTTTTCGCCAATTCGCAAATTTCTCGGCGAAGCGAAACGCGGGAGTTTCGCCCATCACTACTTGTGATAGTTCTCTTTTGGATGTAGATCCATGAAAAACTAAGATAGCAAATTTAATTTCATTTTAACCTTTATAACCTTTAGTCTGGGCTTGCAAGAGTATCTAGGAAAGCAAATTCATAGCTTCTACTTTTGGTGCACTAGACCCATGGTTTGAAAAACTACTGCATAACTACCCCTGTCACCCACAAATACACAAACACATGCTACAACCCAGGGTAGCGTTGAAGGTAGAGAGTAGTATAACTGTAGTTTAGCAGTCTACAATTGTAGACTTTCTCACTCCAAAACTCAACAAAACATAATTTACAGATGAAGCCACTTTGGATTGTGTGATTGACACAGAATAACTAAAATCAGACTTCACACTTGTCTCATTTAACACAGAAAATTGTGTCACAGCATCCCATCTAATTAAAGTGTTCATCATTGTGAACAATGGGGCTTTGGTATGCTAATGAAAAGGTTAAATGCATTAAATGAGTTAAGATGACTTTAGAGAACACAGTTTCTTCAATTAGCCTTGAGTCATGACACATTTAACACACAAATCCAAGTGGCTGCATCTGTAATACAGTATTGTTCCATATTTTAGAGGGGACCTCAGCAGCGGTGGCAGTGGCACTGGATTTTGTGGCAGTTGCTGTTACCCACAATACCACCCTACATGAACTACTTTAACTAAATTATTCTTTCAGAAAAGAAGGGGTAAGGGTATGGAACATAGCTGTATATAAATGTAATATATTTTGGAGAGAAATAACCACATCTTTCAACCACATTCTTATGGCCTCCTGTTCCAAAACTTAGGTCCACTGTGTCTGTTGATGCAGAGGAAAATTTTCTTTTTTGAAGATGCACCAAAAGAATCTGGTGCACACATGGCTCTTACAGCAAATGCCAGAAATGACACCAACTGGAATATCAAATCATATTTAGTGCAGTTGCTTCTGATTCACTTTGAAGTGCGAGTGCAAATGCACCAATGCCGCAAGAAGTCACAATGTCTCCTGGTGACCACAAAAATGGGCCAGATTCAATCCAGTGAGAAAAGGGTTTATGACATGAAAAGTCATGAACGTGATTCAATTTGAGATGCAACTTAATTCAAAGAATCATATTTCAAGGTTTACCACATGACAACTCTTTTGAAGTCTTTGGGGAAAAACATGAACTGAATTTAGAGAAAAGTGTTTTTCTCCTCAAATTGAATCTTGTCCGTGGTTTTCATGGGATAAACCATGAGATAACTTGGTCACCTGGCTCAATGTTGGAATTCTGGGAAATATACTGCAAAACATTGTATGTCATTTATAAACACTGTGCACTGTGCACCTGGTCAGTACTGGTAATGACAACCAATCAGATGATTTCTTTCGTTATTTTAACCATAGCTGCCTGAAAAAGGCTAATCACTGATTGGCTGCTATGGGTTACTGTCCAGGTACAAATTTATAAATGAGCCCCATTTCATTTGGATGTGCTCTTGCACACTGCGTCTGCGGTAAGTAAATTATTCACTGGAAGACAATTTATGCATTGAAGTAAAGTGGATTATTTCCATGCATTTCTTTGCGTGCAAAAAAGTTGCCATGGTTTAATGAAAAAATTAGAAAGTGGCAAAACGCAGAATTTCACTGTGATCCCATGCCTGACACTCGTCGCTAATAAATATGGGTACCATTTCGAGAGAAAATTATACTATTACTGACTCTTGGTCGCTAAACCCATTTAAAAAACATGCTTTGCATGTCTACAAATTTATTGCTACTTTGTGTTACTTGTCTTTCTATTCAGTCGCACTTCTATTTATATTCCAGTCTCTTATTCAAATCAATGCATGGTTGCTAGGGTAAATTCGGACCCTCACAACCAGATTGCTGAAATTGCAAACTGCAGACCTACTAAATAAAAAGCTAATCATCAACCAAAAAACATAAATAGAAAATGAAAACCAATTTCAAATAATCTCAGACTATCTCTCTCTATAACAGTTAACCTTTTAAATCCAGGAATAAAAAATTGAGGTTCAAATTACAAAGTATTTCCAAATCAATACAGGCTTGCACAAACAGAAATAATAATTCTTTAATAGAAGCTCCACAAGGACTGTGCTTTCGGTTCAGGGCCACTAAGTTAAGGATGCTGCAAAACTCTAGGTCATCCTTGCTCTCCAAATAGTTTGAGGCTACAATCATTCCTGAGTTATAAAACACAATAGCAACACATTTTTGTTACTTCCGCAAACAACAGCCAGAAACTTAACGGCTTAAAAGGTGCAAAATGTTCCTAATTAACTTCATATAAAACAAGCCTGCTGAGTGGGACTCTTCCATCCCTGCCTTGTGCAAGTGCAGTTGGTACATTAATTTCTGATTTATCCATGTGTTTGTTTCACAATAAACACCTAATGCTGAGTTATTCAAGGTGGGCTGCAAAACAAAAACAGTTGTAGAGTTGTGTTGTTTGTTTTTAACACATCAGCAACGAAAATGTTCAAGGAAGATGAGTAACAAGTGACT
>CM044435.1:120354775-120369145 GCA_024363595.1 Xenopus borealis | reverse complement strand
CAGGGACCTGTGATTTCTGATGGCAGCATGATACCGAGCATTCTGGATGACAGGTTACATATCTGTATTAAAAGATATATCGAGGGGGCAGATGGAAAACCCCAGACCCCCATCAATCAGGATAACCATACCTGAATAATAACTAAAATGGGGCTAGAATAGTGGTAGGCAATAGTGTATGTGGAGGGTATAATGGTGACTGTGGGGTTAGAGGAAGAATGTTGGAGGGGGGCAGCACCACATATTGAAATCTACAGTAGCCAAACATACAGAAAGAGGGAGAGAGAGAAAGGCTGGTAAGACCTATATAGAAGAACTATATCAAATGAATCCATTTTATTGATGATACTTTTACAGTACAGTATGTTCTTGAATTTTTAGAAGCTGTAAATAATTTTCCACATATAGTATTTTCTCAGACTACTTCTTTTGCCCTTGAATACTGTATACAGTAGGCCATTAGGTACCATTAGCTACTACTGCTATTTTCAAGCTGCAAAAATATTCCTCTGTAAGAAAGTTATTAGAGTAAATCATGTCCTGAACTTGTGGGAGACTGGGGCTCAGAAAGAGTACATTTCGTTGGAAATGACAGTGACCTCCTTTAGCTGCCAGTTCTTCCTGTATGGCCATGAATGTATGTCACAGAAGGCCAAGCCAAGAACTCAAGCTATGGATCGTTATTTCAATATTCCACACAAAAAGCCTGACAGGGCTGACAGGCTTATAAATGTCTACTTACTGCAAATATTGACAAGGGCTGTGATTGTTTTTGACTGACATAAATAAAAATAACCATTCTCAACCTTTTACACTGCAAATGACCTCATGAAACTGAATGAGAACTTCTTACTACAGCTCCTTTTAAATTTCAGACACAATACTGGTTGTAAAAAGAACAGCTATGGAGACTGTGCATAAGCTTTTCATTACCTGGAATAATCCTCTGAAACCTGCAGTAGTTATATTTGTAAGCATAAAGAAATCATTCAAGCCTGTTCTTTGGAGAAAGTTCTTTTAAAGAGTTTACTGAATACAGTGTAACTTAATATTCACTATAAGAAGTAATCCAGTGGTATGATGATTTGTGACAAGTCATTCTGAAGTCAGAAGCAGAAAAGATGCAAAAAACTCTAGTCTGCTACAAAGGGGAGATTCATGAAGTGAAGTTCCGCCACTGGAGGGAAATTCCACAGCTCTCAATTCATTTCTATGGGATTTTGCAAGGCGTATTCATCAATGGGTGAAGTGAAAGTTCACCCTTTGATGAATACGCCTTTAAAAATCCCATAGAAATGAATTGAGAGCTGTGGAATTTCCCTCTAGTGGCGGGACTTCATTCTTAACTTCACTCTTTGATGAATCTACCCCAAAGTCCATAAGATTAGATTGGGGCTGTTTGGCATCACATGGAGGTATCATTTGTTACCAGCAAGCATTTGCCCCTTTATCACAGATGATTCTTTGTTCACATGTTCAATATTAAACATGCAGTTAGAATACCGGCAAACAACTGGAATTGGACAGTTGCTTCATGGTAAGCTTAATCTTAGTAAAAGCATAGGAGATCAGAAGAGTGCTGGTGGAGAGAAGAAAAGGGATATTAGAGGATATTTACAAAGACAAGTGCAGTTGCACTTCTAGCAAATTTCCCCAAAAGTCAGTTGCATGTATAACCCTCTTTCATGAGGTAAAATGTGCTCTTTGAACTTCCATATAGTTTGTTCACCACTATACAGTCTTTCCTACCTTCTCCTCCTACTTTAATGCTGCACATACGGATGCAAGGCAAATCTGGAGCTACTGCCACCTCCAGGTAGTAGCACCAGTGTTCCATTTGCACCCAGCATCAATAGGTGCAGTACCCTTGTGCTTAAAGAATTGGGTGCAACCATCACTAACACTGGAACTAGATGGACTTCCATGCAATTTAAGCCAGATGCAGAACCATTACATCAGGTCCATTGTCCCCTTGGAACCACAATTATGCTGGAATTCTGGGAAACATTGCAACATTGTGGGACCCTAATATGAGGCCTACCAAAGACGGAATGAAAAGCAACAAGAGTAGACAAGAAAAAACCAGGAAATAATTGAAGATTAACCATATGCAAAGAATGAGGAAATGAAAGAAAGACGTTGAAAACAAGAAGAGTTAGAAGAACACAGGAAGAAGCCAAAGGGAGGAAAATGGAATAGGGGGACAAGTGGGGAGAAAAAGGATGAATTGGAATGTCAAGCTTCCATTTTTATCTAAGGTATCGGCAGACTGAGGTGGACATTAAACCAATGACTACATATATGGCAGTAAGTCCAGTATAGGGATTTACCCGACAATTTACTTAGCCATTGCTCTTTGTGGTTAAAATTAATTCCACATTTAATTATTAAAAACATTCCTACGTTATCGAGTTGAATATTTTACTCACAATTAGTGATGGGCGAATTTATTCACCAGGCGCAAATAAATTCGCGAAACGCCAGCGAAAACTCATTAGCTGGCGTAAAAAAAACGTGACGCGCGTCACGTGGAAATTCGCAAATTTTTCGGCAAAGCGAAACAGGATAGATTCGACCAGCACTACTCACAATAAGGTTTTTTATTCAAAGGATTGTATCATCTATCTAATGCATAACTAATATGTGCATAAGCCTAGGAATCAAAATATTTGCATAGTTTTCTCAGTTTTAAATACTTCATTTATCTAAAATTTTCATTCCATCACTTCAAGAAGGTTAATACATATTAAATGAATATATTTTAGATAAAACTGGTTGGAAAAGGGAAAAAAAGAATGTTAATACACACCTGAGAATAACCTTATATTAGATTAGCTATATTCCCAGGTCTACATCATTCATCTACAACTTTAATTAATGGATCCGATGCCTGCTAGGCATCTTAATTAATTCCCATAAAGTCATGATTTTTTTACATGGCTAGCTGAAAAAAGGACTGGGGTTACAAGTGGCAATATGAAGGGTGGACACAGTGTACCAGTGTTTTGCCAGAAAATAATTTGTATTTTATGCCCCGTTTTCTTGGCAGTTGGTAGGGAACTGTCAGGGAAGATTGAATAAATGATGGAAATCCAATGGTTTATTAATAATGTTTCCCTAACAGAAGGTAATTATAAAGTTTATGTCTTGCCACAAAGCCAGCATTAGATTAATGTGGTACTGTAAGGACACTTGAATCTTGTATTTTTTCACCTAAAGATCCATTGCCTTCTGCATATTTGTTCTCTATACATTTATATTCTGCATATTCATTCTGTATATATTGATAGATGAAAACAGGAAATAATACAATACATGACAGCTGTCACTTTCAATGACCTATTCTTCCATCATGCCTCTTTTACTTGAACACTTCTTCACCTTTTCAGAGCATCCACTTACATTTCGGTTGAGACCCAACAATGTCTAAACTGGCATATATTTATGATATCTTTTTGTAGAAGCTATGGGAAAAGATAGTGAGTTGTCACTGCTGTGATTATGGCTGTCATTTCTCCTATGGAATCTTGGAGGACTGTGCTCAGGGATATGAGAAACATATAGTCCTTCTAAAGTACAAGATAAGTATGGAACAATATTATATAACCTAGGGAAAATAAAAAAAGACAATAATAATATTCATGGCTCTTACTGGCAGGGTTCACCTTCAAATTAACTTTTAGTAGTTACAGAATGGACAATTCTAAGCAACCTTTCAATGATCATGGACAATTCTAAGCAACTTTTCAATGATCATGATTGTTTCTTTTTTTATAGTTTTTTAATTAATTGCTTTCTTCTTCTGACTCTCTCCAGCTTTCAAAAAACTCAAATTGCTTTGAAATATATAGTTATTGCTACTTTTTATTACTCATCTTTCTATTCAAGCCTCTCCTAGTCATTTTCCAGTCTCTCATTTAAATCAAATAATGGTTGCTAGGATTCTTTGGATAAATAATTCAAAAGCCATGAATAAATAAAAATTAAAACCATCTGCAAATTGTCTCAGAAATCTACATCAGAGGTTAATCTAAAGGTGAACAATAGTGATGAGCAAATTGTTTCGCCATGGATTTGCAGGAAAAGTGTGCCTCAGAAAAATTCAAAAACATTCTTCTGATAACATTCAGCTCTCTTCACTCCTTTGTTCCAAGTCCTCACTACATTCTGTCACTTGTATTTCTGTATGTTCCAGATCAACTCCTCCCTTCCGCTGCTCACCAATTCTTATAAGAGATCTTTCCATCTTTTTGCTACTGGCCTTGGTCATTCCACCCTGAATTCCTCTGTAGGGAAAACTCTTCAAAAAGAAACTCAGAATCTACTTTGGAGCATTAAAACATTATGGCAAAACCTTGATCTTCCCAAACCCCACCCACTCCACCACAAGACTCCCCTCCTTTACAACCTACAATTCACATCTTTGCATCTCTTAGGTCCTTCTCTGACCCCAATGTCCCTGACTTCGAATATCCTTCTACCCTGTAACTACCCTTATACTCTATGATAGTGGCCATGATTGGAAGAATGTCTGAGAGAATTAGTGAGCACATGACCTTTAATTTAAATGGGTAGTTTACCTTAACTTAGCATGGTAACAAACTATTTTGTGTGATTTTTGTCCTGCAGTTCACAGTCTAACACAGCTCTATTTAGCATGCTAATTAGTACTATTAACTAATAATAACCACTAGTACGTCAAAATGGAAGATGAATATCAGAGGATCTAAACAAAAACATGCAATATAACTAAACAGAAAAATTAAATTGAAATTCCCATATGAACCTTCATTTTTAAAGCATAAATTCCAAGTCATACTGAAACAAATGGATTTATTTAGAAATGCTCCTCATTTGAAAAGACAAAACAGGGCTTTGGCATCCTCTGGGTATTCAGCTGGGTACAGTGAAAGGTTGAGGCTGAAGGACAAACATTCTCTTTCATGCTATGTAAAGGTGTAGGAAGTGCCGGCTCAGATGTAACCTCCTGAGCTCTGTTAGCGCTGCTAGGCACATATTAGTATTCAGCTTTGATTTGAACCATGTGCGTGAATCTGATCGTGCGTAGCACTGACACATCCATAGATGCCATTTATATACGTTGCTTGATTTGCTACAGTGTGTTCCTATGACATGATAATTAAATATTAGTCTACAGGATTGAGACTTGGGCCTCAGCCACTATTCTAGAGAGGTGTGCAATATAATGCACAATCAACTCAAAGCCACTCATTGAATCCAGCAATATGAAATATTTCCAGAGGCTTCACTGGTGTTGAAATTAAATGTTCTGTAAAAGGATATGGGGATTTATGTCATTATCAGCATGATGCATTGTCCACAGATTGAGAAGCATAATAATATTCACAGAATTCTACTCTAAAAATAAATTCCAGCAGCCTTAGACACTCAAGGGAAGACATATGCTGTTTCTTTTGCTTTTGCATATCCACAGTTTAGCTGGTGCAACCAGTCAGCTAAGATTTAGAACACACTGAACCTTGAAATTCCAATGTGCATGAGGTTTTCTCTGCTTCAGATAAGAAGGGGGCATCAATTTGCTGGCAAGGTCTCAGAGGAGGAAAGCAAAAGAAGAAAGAGATTTACAAGTGATATCCAACGAGCATAGAAGCTCGGCCGTACCAAGGTTAGCTGACACCAGCGCAAAAATGCAATAGCCATAAATTCAACATCTACAGGATGTTACATCTCCGAAGAGAATCTATTTCATCTTCCAATAGAGAAATATCTGCTGGTATCATTAGATGTGCCTTGTGAACAGGACTTTGGGGAGGGAAGCAACTCTAAAGGTCAGCGTAGAGACAAAGGAATTAAGAAATATTTCAATAAAAATGATCTTCCCCTGTAGACAGTGGATACCAAGAACACAGACTGGCAAAGACAGGTTAGCAAAACCAAGCCTGATGACATTATATTCTTTATCATACCAGAACTTTTAATGGGTTCTTTACACTAGAAGAAATATACTACTGAGAACAAATAGATGTCTGAATATTATAATTCTAGGAGACACAGTATTAACATATGATGGCGCATGTGTGATGGTCACAAATCTCTCCCATGTAGACAGTAGATAAAGAAATAATTGAGCAGACACATCAGCATCTACTCATCACCTGCTATTACCTTCACGGAAGAAAATGAAGAAAAGTAATAGAAGAAGTTATTGTAGAGTTCTCTGACTTGTTCTCTAGCTCAGCTAGCAGTTAGGCCGTTTTTATATAGACATTAAAGGTTGAACTTTTTTTCAGCATTACTATGTTACTGTCCTACCCTAATTGGGTAGGCAAACTTTAGAACCTTATGGCCTGCACTTGTGCCTGTTATACTGGCATATATACCATCAAACCAACAGTATTGTACATTGACATATAGTTACATTTTGCATGGTTAAGATGGATTGAAAAAAAACAAAAGTCCATCATGCTCAACCCCCTCCAAATGGCCCCGGTTGTATAATAATATATATACACATACCTATACTAACTGTAGATCTTGAGAGCACCATAGCCTTGGTATATTACAACATCCAAGCCACACTTAAAGGCATTAATCAAACCTATCATCACAACATCACTGCCCTCTTCACGAAGTGGCAACTGCATTCAGTCCTAACATTGAAAGAGGGGGTACTTGTTCTTTTCTATGTGAAAAAAGAATCCCCACTGTCTTTCTATATTGTCCTCTACTGTGTAACATTCTGACATGAAATGAAAATGCCAATTGTGTAAAATGCCTCTGCTTTCAATCAAAATGTGTCCCACCATAGTGAAACAAAATACTCTATCACTACTGGTGATAACTGCATTTGACATTAGTTGACTTTGTGTGCTTCCTATTAATAAAAAAAACAGTAAAACTACAGCTGGAGTACAGAAAAACCTTGTATTGTTCAGGGACAGGGAATCTCAAAGATGTTGCTCAATGGCATTTTTCAAGATACTCAGGAAGCCAATAGTTGACTCCATCAGTTCTATTTATTAGAAACTCCTACTTTTCACAATAAGCTATCAAGAATACTCTCTCTCCCTTCCTCCTGGCTAGAAGAGAAACATTATGTGCTAATGAATGAGGATTACACACTAGACAAGATTGTGCATTGATTAAAAGGTCAAGATGTGCTTAAAACCAACTTTCTTTGATTTGGTATAACAATAACTTCCCCCAAACAATAGATTTTTAGTTTCTTCATGTTAAAACTTCGTCCTGTAGTTTTTCAGGGAATATTTTCATGAGTTAAACCTAACAAATGGAAAAAATACTTTTACTGATTTGCAGTTGCTCCCCTGTACAGAAGTGACTGCTCAAAAATGTATTGCCCCCCCATCCATCAAACAAAGTTTGGAGAATAAAATAAGGGGAGGGAAAATGCATCTGCTAGTATTCATTTACAGAGCACTTTTGACAGGGTCTTTAGTGCAACCTGAGCTTTGCACCTTGAGTTAGTAGAAGGAGAAAGGTGCAGCACATCCCTGTATTTAAATGCCTACCTTAGGTTGAACTTGATGGGCTATTGTATTTTTTTCACCCTCACTGGCTATATAACTTTGAACAGTAAATAAAGGTATCAATACCATGTAGATTTGTACAAATAAAATACTTAATAGTAAAATGTGTAAATTTTGGTAACATCTGTACTCACTACTTTCGAAGGCATTAACTGATGCTCTGGGGCATCCATTGATCATCTCAGGGGAACAACTCTTTAACCCTATTTGCCCTTGTCCTTGACCCAGTGGCCCTGACACAGAGGAACAAATACAACTGATATCCTCAACAGAGCTGGGCTACAATGTATCTACAGCAAATAAAGAATATAGGTTGTAGTCCTGCATTAGTTAATATACATTCATGGTTACACTAGGTTGTGGCCTACCTGACACAATTATAAATATCACATCTATCCTTGAGCCTGATGGAGATTTAAGAGAAAACTCTAGACCTCAAACCTTCCTCATATACCCTCTAAGAGCATGACATTGTCACACAAAGCCTATACAGTACTACAGAGTTAGGAAAACCATCTAAAGATCTCCATTTTACCTAAGAAAAATAAATCCTACAAAAAGAATCTCACTCAATAACTAGGGGTTCTCTATTCTGTCCTGCTTTATATAACCCACATCACTCATATTCATAATGTACTTTATTCAGCCTTACACTCCTTATTGCAGCTTTCTAAGGCTTTAGTGATAAATCAGACTATCAAAGTAATAAGCCAACAGACTACACTACTAGAAGAACTTGAAAGAAACACGATGATAGTTTTTGTGAAAGTACTTTCAATGAACCTGTGTTTGATTGGAGAAGCTTATTATCAGTGTTCTTGCCTTTTAACTATTAATTTTGACCTTATGGAGAATTCTAATAATTCAACCTAACAGAGCATTCTGCCTTTTCAGTACCGCATTATAATTTACATGACAAGATGTACCCTTAGATACAGGAAGCTTATGAAAAATGCATAATATATAATTGTGCTAGTTGTTTGAATAATCTTTAAGGTAATGTCTGATCAGTTATATTACAAAAAAACAACTTGAAAATCAGTTGTCTAATAAAATGACCTTATTGTATATTTTTTTAAAATATATCCCCTCTTATGGAATGTAAATCTGTAGGACAGAAGTCACTGCAGAAATGTGTTGGACCCTCAACCTGGATGTGTGTTGGAATGAAAAAAATTACCATTCGATGCATATTTTGCAAAAAAGTGTCTTTTAAATGCTCACAAGCTTTGTTTGGGGATCAGGGGCAGTGAGGAATAAGAGTATGTTTACCCCCTCTATTAGACTTGAACAAAAACTCTACTCTTTTTCTTTGGAAATTAATGTATCAATAAAAATATTGTGATCAATGCAAACATAAGCCTGTTCTTCAGTCCAATCTGTCTTTCATTTCAGTATTTTTATGTTTGATACTCTGCAATGGACTGGCATGATTATAAATATAAATATAAACTCTTTGGGCCAGGGAAAATCTCTGTCAGCTTTTTCCGTTTTTTTTTTACTAATTAATTCTAACTGTCTCATTCATAATCGTACCCTTGTTTGTGTGCATGCCTTTTTGTGAATTTACAGAATGTCATCAATAAACCATCTACAAGAACAAATACTCTTGTAGCAATCAAAGATGACTCTGAATTTTCAGAACTCATAACAGAAATTATATCTTGGCCAATGAGTTTTATTTTGTGTGTAGTTGGATTCAGTCTTCTAAGAAATGACACAAGACCTTGGAGGACATGAGCACAGTGATCCTTAGATCTGCTACAGGAACACTGCTGTCAGACATACTCTATGGACCACGGATTAAATTACTTTCTGAGCAGTAGGAGTTTGACCCAGTAATTCAGACATCATTAAAGGACACCTGTCAAACATATCACAAGATTTTTTTTTTTCGAGAAAGGTTCTACAATAATAAAAGCTTTCAAACATCAAAACTATTTGTTATAAAACAACTGAAGGCTTTGGTTTTTTATTTATTTTTTTAATAATTTTTTATTATACCCATAATAGAGCCATACTGAATCTCTTCTTACCTTAAGTACTGTGATGCACATTTATTAATCAGTCATTACCTGACTCCCCACAGATGAAGTAACTCTAGTTAATTTATTGGGAGCAATGTAAAATAAAACATAAGTAAGGTTTGCAAATAACGGTAACTCTATAATCCTTTGATTTACAGGTAAATAGGTGGTGTCTGGTTGTTAGCTATAATATTCATTGTTGGGAAAAATGTTGAGAACTTCTACCCTCATGGCTCATCAGGCTCCTAGCCTATGTAGATACATAAATAATGACACAATAAATGTCTAGTCGTTAGGTAGGCACTTGAATCAGATAGGAAGTTCTCTGTTTATCTGAATCAATTCAAAACTGAAAGCCAATATAAAATGAGTTCCTAGTTCCTCCTAGCTTAGCAAAATATTTACAGGGTGACAATAATTTACATGTGGAGGCAAATTTTGGTAGGCAAAATTTAGTGGTATTTTCTACCTTTAGAAGCTGCTCGGCTGAATGGTGTATCACTTTTAAGATTGCTCAGCAAGAATAGTTTCTTTAGACATGCCACAATGAGATATACAGTATTATGACTAATTTATTGGATGATAAAAATATATACTTCTATTTTTTTAACAATTAGTTTTACTTTGTAAAAATTATGTTATTGATATAGCAATAGAGCTTATGACTGAGCAGGAATGAACTGACCAGTAAAACATTGGGAACTGTGGAAAAGGAGGATGGAGACATAGAAAATGGAAACCTGGGAAGGAGGCCAGCAGTAAAGAATTAAGAAAAATTATTCCTTAAGGTAGAAGCAATTTGAGAGATGGATGTGATATTATGTACTGGGAGTGTCTACGTGCAATGCAGCAGAAAACAGAAACAAACTCTCCTCAGGCTCAGGGTTGCTAAGGGTCATTTACAAACATAGCCACAAATGTGACTATGAAGATTTTCATTCCATTTCATTCTGCTCACCAAGTATATTGCTCCACATAGGAGGATGAATGCTACAGGGCAAGACTCGACTGTCTTTCTACTGCTAAAAATGATCAGGGACACTCCTTTGAAGATAACAATGTCCAAATCTTGGATGAAGAAGACTGCTTATTTTGAATGAGGTGTGAAAGAGGCCATTTATGTCAAGGTGGAGAAACCATCCCTGAGCAGAGTTGGGGGCCTTAAACACCACCTGTCTGCTACATACAATGCTGTTCCCCAGCGGTTTCAGAACACTTCACCCATCCATTGCAATGGTCACAAGTTACACCTGTTTCTAGGATTTGCATGACACATTATAAACACTTCTGTGATTTCAGATGTCACCTCTCTGAAGAGTTACAATGTGTCATTGGGACTGGATTAGTGGAAGAGTTTACATGCCAAGGACTTCCCACTGAAGTTGAACTGAAGAAGCTGCTTGGATGAGCAGTGAAACACCTTCAATGATTATTTGGCAAGTCCAGTTGTTTTAGAATTACTTATATTAGATATAACAACACATGTGGTACCCCTAAAATTGACACAAATGGAGTGACTTCTCGCCTCTTCTGCCAAATCATGCATAAGTGGCCTAGTACTGCTACTACCTAGTACTGGCCTATTGGCCATTGGCCTAGTACTGCTACCTATTGGCCTAGTACTGCTACTACCCCGAACATGGATGAAACTCCAGAATTCCTGTGGTGGCTTCACACACTAATGTAAATTTAATTGGTGTGTGCTGTACTGGCATAATTAACTAGATGTTACTGGGAAGCCCAGCAAATTAATTTTAGGTCCTGTTTTACCTATATATTCTAATCACTGATTAATACCGTGCTCTTCTGCAGCCATAGGGTCTGATTCATCTGTAGGCACACCACTTTAAATGGTTACTTACTAGCTAACAAGCACTGCTTAAACTAGTTGAGCATTCCTATATAAACACTCATCCACAGTCATCTGCAAGTTGCCTTCCTTGATGCCAGGCAATCTATACTCTACTTTTAGCTGCACATGGGTATTTTGGAAGCTCCCAACTCATGATAGCATTACTAATCAAACTGACTTACTAAATAAACACAACAGTTGGGCACATGATTATATCTATGAAAGTTCCCCTTTCATTAACTTTTAGGTGTAGTGGGAAGGGCATGCAAGGAACAGTTTACAGTGCCACTCCACCTATTTACACAAAGTTCCTATTGCTTGACATGGGACTGTGAATGTAATAGACAACATTAACAGTGAATTGTGTGTGTGTGTGTGTGTGTGTATATATATATATATATATATAGTTATATTTATACAATTTTACAATTATACAATTTATACAATTACAGGTTTCAATCCTTTTTTTTTTACGCTTCTTCTATTCCAACACCAGATATGTGACTTCATTAATGTGCCACCTTGCTCTTTATCTTTGTTGCTTATGTCAGTTGAATAGAGACATTAGAAGTCTGTAATGACTGATGTAGTCTGTAAGCTCCTATCCACCTGCACCCTTTCTCCTGACCTTTTCAGCATTCTGTATTTAGGCCGCCGTGTAATTTCCTTTCCCTACAGTTTGGGCTGACTGGGAGCTGGATTCTGAATAGCTAAGCTAAATTAGCCATATTAATAAGGTCAGGACTTTCTGGCACAGTATGTGTGACTTCTCATTTCAGAAAATGGATATCTTTTCATCTCAAACTTAACCTGCAGATACGAAAGGCGCCAAATGGATCCTTTATCCATTTTTATTCATATACATCATAGATTTCCTGGTATCTGAAGGGCGAGTGGAACTGAGAATAACTATTAGTACAAAAGTAATACTAGCACTTCTACACAAATAGCAGTATTAATCTGTGACATTAAGTACCCCATAGGTTGTGCAATTAGTTATATATATAATCAAAAGAGAACTGACAGTTTGCCTGAGATCAGTATTTTCTGTATTTTACAGTGTGGTTGGGTGGAATGCCATCTTGTTCACTGCCAGTTAGATGGTCCTTTTGGCACTGAGACTGCAGCCCCCGTTGGCCTCAGGCAGGACTGGACTGAGAATCAAAATAGGCCCTGGCATTTCAGTTACACAGAGGCCCAATCAGCTCACATAGAGGCCCAAACAATCCCCACCAGCCCACTAAATACTGACTTTTTATGGGACCTTATAGCAGCCCATCTGGCATTTGCCCTAACCCACATATTGCCAGTCCGGGCCTGGCCTCAGGTCCCCAGTCCAACCCTGTAATGAGGTCCCTACTTTTGGGAGTTTACTACTGGTGCTGTTTGAGCAGTATGTCAATTATATCCCCAATCATATCATATAGTCTGGAATGCAGCACCCTCATATCTAGAAAAACTCAAAAAACCCCAGTTGCTGCCTCAAAAAGTAATAGCATAAAGAACAAGGAGCACTAATGGGACTTCATTTATGTGCAATATGGTGTAAGTCGATGCTTAGGTCCTGCACATAGGACCTTGATTTAAAAAAAAAAAAAGAAAAACTGCATTTGAATCTTTGGAGATTTATTAATCAAGAATATCATCTGGAAGAAATTGGTAACATGGGATCCTTTTTCTATTAAGAACATTTGTAGGTTAACAGAACAGGACAAGATAACGCTAAATACGTATTATCTATTGCAAAGCTAAAATGTGTTCAAGGGCCCCTGCCACCCCAAAATTGTTTCCTCCAGTAGAGTTGCAGGCTAATAGAGTGTTGGCCTGCACCTCCAGGTGCCATTTAAAGGGCATGTAAAGGCAAAAAAAGAAAATCCCATTTTTAATTTCTTTAATGAAAATGAAACCTATCTCCAATATACTTTAATTAAAAAATGTCTACCATCTTTATAATAATCCTGACTGTATGCAGTGAAATTCTCCCTTCATTTACTGCTGTGGATAGGAATTGTCAGACGGTCCCTAACTGCTGTGCAGGGAAACAATCATACTTATGAACAGCAGGGGGAGCCCCCACCTTACTTCCCAGCCATGTAGAACTCAAACAGCTTTGCTTCCCTGTAGATCCCTAAGCAGCCCAGGCCACACTGAGCATGTGCACAGTCTTAGTCTTGCAAAGATGTATAACAAAGTTACAAGATGACAGCCCCCTGTGGCCAACTTTGAAAGCATAAATCATTTGTTTGATTAGGATTGTGGTGCAGTAAGTTCATGTTTATGTTTAGTATACAAAATATAGCATGTTTCACCTGATTCTATTTTAGACTTTCCTTGTCCTTTAATTGTATTGCAATTTGGCCTTTCCATTGATCCTACAGCAATTGAGCCAAATTTCTCCATTTCATCATTATTTTTTTTTTTTTTTGCGGTTTTGCAAAACATCAAGTTTTGTTGTTCACTAAAGTCTGCCGAGAACTTCTAAGGAAAGTCAATGGAGGTTGTATTTTCATGCTATTGTATAATTTGGGTTTTAAAAAATTTAATAAATTTGAAATGGAACAAAATTACCATTTTTGACATGATGACATTTTATTTATGTTGTTTTGAATTAATGTGATCTGTTTTTGTTTTGGTTTGAGTTTTTTTTTTGTTCATTTTATGTGCTGCATCTAGTAATATGATGTGCCCTACTAACAGTTGCTTTCCATGTATTTGTGCATGCCTGTGTACTCTAATGTGACCTCAGATATGAAAGTAATAATTGCTTTTACCTCTAATTGCTACTTTCCTACACTGTTATTTTCTCTGTTACACATACACACTCATATATATTTTACTGCCTTTATTTATTCAGATATTTATAAAGTTCTTTGACTGCAGACATTAATGTTGATAAAGATACGAACGAAAAAGTATTTTTAGGACATACGTTAGGAGGGCTGCATAAGTTCCTGATAGTATA
>CM044435.1:120333845-120352200 GCA_024363595.1 Xenopus borealis | reverse complement strand
TACTTCTATTATACGTTTAACTTTGCGCCATATGCAAATTAGGCATCGCTAGCGTAAATGTGCGTTGCCTGGTGAAGTGACGGTAGTGCAACTTTGCCGCCCTGAGCGCAAATTCACATTTTAGTGAATTTTCTGCGGGCTGGTGAAAATTTGCATGGCGAAGATGTCGTTAGCGCATTTTCGCCCCTATGGGAGATGGTCTACCCATAATTCAGAGCTTTTTGGATAACTTATTTCCACATAATGGATCCCATACCTGTCTACTAAAAATCCTTTAATCGTTAAATAAACTCAATAGGATTCTTTTGACTCCTATAAGGAATAATAATGTTTTAGTTGAAATCATAGGCATAAAAAGGCCGGCAGAAAAAGAACATGAAACTATGCATTCATATTAGCTAGGTTCATGTAAGCATTTATATGTATGAGTTTATTGGCTCCTTAAGGTCTACATGAATTTACTGTCATTATTGATAAAATATTTATTTCTTTGTATCTTTCTATCCTTTCTTCCAAGCAAAACATGTATTTGTGTTATGTACTGTATATGTCCCTGAAAATGAAACATTCCTTTTAAAATTCATTGTATTTGTATCTTAGATATATTGGGCCAATGTTCCTACTGCTTTCTTTCGTAAGTTGGTCATGCAAGGCCAGATCTGCTCCTTCAGCGTAACAGCAAAACAAAGACTAATCTGGGACACTTTTGGCAACATGGGATGTACAAAATTGGAACAGATTGAACAGATGTGTCCTTTAGACCATCAGTCTAATCATTAGTTCAGAGACAGGGGGCCTGTTGTTGACCTCATATGCTTTCAGATATGATCACTTCAAAATGATACAAATTTGAGATTTCAGATTTGTATTTAATTAGACATTTGTTCTTGGTCAATGCAAATACATTTTAGTGCTACTTGAATGACAATAACCTAACTGGGCAAATACCTTTCAATATAACCCCAATTTTCACTGAGTTTCACTGAGAAGATGGCCCAGAACCATGGAACCAATGTTTTTTTTAAAATAACTTAAAACATTTAAGTGTTGATAAAGTCTTTATATTCTGCATTTGCCAATGCCTGGCTAGTAGGAATCTGAACACAAGAACTAAAAAAATCCTTACCATACAATCCTTTTTTACACACCTTGGGAAAGGACATAACTAAAGGGCTTTCCCCCAAGACTCACATATACATGGGGAACACGTGCACTACTGGAACTACTTTATGTGCTTTATTTTATTCATGCTGTTTCAAGCTAGTTCTGGTTGCCTTTCCATAGCTGGCAATAAACAAAATCCTTAGTAGACCATGCTCATAATCTGGGCCACACCTAATTAAACCTGCACCGAATCTACTCATTCAGAGTGACAATCATCACAATCCAGGCAAATAGATAGTTGTCAAGTTTTAATATGTGATTTTTAAAGTGTTTCAGTAATTGAAAAGTCTTCGCATTATTTTTCCCTTGCAGCACAATCTGTGTTTCAGATATAGTCATAGACTCCCTAAAGGTTCATACAGCAGATCAATATTCCTTGCGATTATATATACATTGAACATTGGTGTATTAGAGGGGGATGTAACAGCGCTGCAGTGAAGTACTAGAACTTCATAGATCATTTCAAACTTTTAATAAAGCAAGAGCAATGGCAATGATCCTCAGCCTAATATATGAAATATATTTGAAATTATATATACTCCCTTAAATGTTTCTACTTCATATAGAGATCTTGTTTTTAGCTACATTTTGTTTTCTTGATTATATTGACCTTTTCTTTGTCTCACTGGTGATTATTTTATAAACAAACACCTAGAAAAGACATTTCCAGCTGCTATAAAACAATTGTATATTTCAACATTTCCCTAATTGCGCCTGAGTTTTTTTTAACGCATTTTCATTGTTTAGCATGATAAAAGCTAAAATGTCATTGCAAGAAGGAAGCAGATAAGTACAAGAAATAATTCCCAGGAAAGGTACCCTGCAGTGCAAGCAGAAAATCTTTATATGTGTTTTAAAAAGAAAGATACTCTCATCAAACTGATCATTTTAGACTCAAACATAATCCCTTTTTGTTTTGTGCCTTAGTTTTAGCCCCTTTTCATCAGTTGTACATACCTATTATGTCAACACAACCAAGTTTGTCAACGCTCGTGTGTGTATTAGGGATGCACCAGGATTCGGTTTGGTATTCGGCCAGGATTCGGCCATTTTCAGCAGGATTTGAGCGAATCCTTGTGCCTGGCTGAAACGAATCCTTAAAATCATGTGACTTTTCATCACAAAACAAGGAAGTAAAAACACTTTTAGCCACGCACTAAGTGAGCTGCTCTCTTTTACTCTCTCCCTCGCTAATTTGCATATGCAAATTAAGGTTCGGATCGGTATTCTGGCAAATTTTTCGCAACGGATTCGGGGGTTCGGCCTAGTGTGTATAGTTGGGGGTAGTATCTACCATTATATCCATTTCTTGCTAGTTGCACCACACATGCCGGGGCATTGCATGGACAATGGTCTAAAACGGTGCGCCCTTTTTTACCCGTGAGCCAAATTCAAATGTAAAAAGAGTTGGGGAGCAACACAAGCATGCAAACATCACTTGGGGTGCCATATAGGGCTGTAATTGGTTACTTGGTAGCCCCTATGTGGACCTGCAGCTTACAGGAGGCTCATACTTAGCACTATACGCAGTTTTTATGCAATTCAAACTTGCCACCAAGCCTGGAATTCAAAAATAAGCACCTGCTTTGAGGACACTGAGAGCAACATCCAAGAGGTTGGAGAGCAACATGATGCTCATGAGCTACTGGTTGGGGATCAGTGGTCTAGAATCTAGATTGATGAGACCAGAAAGTTTATTTCAGTGTTCCCTATTAGGTGAATTTAATTTTTTATTAAAGTTTTCTTGCAAGAACACTGGACTAAATTGATGAGACCAGAAAGGTTATTTCAAAGTTCCCTTTCAGGTGAATTTCATTTTTTTATTAAGGTTTCCTTGTTCTTTATAGTGGCCTAAACTAACAGATTTGCTTGTTTGGCGCCAAATGGGAGGATCTTTTCTCAATATGGCCACCCGTGTTAGTCAAATCTGTCTAACTCAATCATTGGCCCAGGGACCAATGATCACAATCAATACAGACCCATCAGGTGAGACCTTTATCAATGCTCTTATGAGATCCTAAACCAACAGGATTTTCATATTTGCCAGATATACAGATGCAGCCACTTGGATTTGTGTGTTAAATGCGTCATGACTCAGGCTTAATTGAAGAAACTGTGTTATCTAAAGTTATCTCAACTCATTTAATGCATTTAACCTTTTCATTAGAATACCAAAGCACCAATGTTCACAATGGTGAACACTTTAATTAGATGTGATGCTGTGTCACATTTTTCTGCATTAAATGGGACAAATGGGAAATCTGTGTTTAGTTATTCTGTGTCAAACACACAATTCAAAGTGGCTTCATCTGTATATCAGGTTGATTTTTAGCTAGATTTAAGTTGGACGGGACATTGGACCTATATGGACCTATAAGCTGCTTACATTGTCTGGGATGGCAAATTTTTGTTCTTTTTTGCTGTGTCTGTGTTTTTTACACCTGAGGAACCATAGTAACTAAGTAGAATATTTGCTTAAACTAGGATAACATTGACTGTTCCCTTCTTCATGTCCTTGCAGCTTTACACATGGAAGAGTTAATCTATTTCAAGCTGTCCTCCCATCCCAAGGCATATTGCCAACAAAAGGTCATGGCACTATCACAGTAGCTCTAGAATCAAACCTCCATCCAGAAATTGCTCAAAAGGTTAAGACAAGAGAAACATATTGTCTTAAATGTCACTAAGAACATTCCCATTGCTTGTATTTTTATGCCACTAAGAATGTTTAGGAAGAATACAGATATATAAATAAACCCAACAGGCTGGTTTTCCTTCCAATAAGGATTCATTATATCTTAGTTGGCATCAAGTACAAGGAACTGTTTTATTATTACAGAGAAAAAGGAAATTCTTTTAAAAAATTTGATTATTTGATTATAATGGAGTCTATGGGGGACAGTCTAGAGCTTTCTGGATGACAGGTAAAAGATCCCATACCTGTATATACTACTGCACATAAAGTAAGCACTCCTTTATAAGAATTCCCATTGTGCCATGTTAGGAAATGTAGGGTGGGACCCGGGTACCCTTAAAAAAATTTTTTACGGTGTTTTGCAGGCTATTAAAAATTAAAAGATCAGTGTTTTTGGGACTAAAATTTAGGAAGCTCAATGCACTCTATTATACTTCACCTGGTCTGAGGTGGCGGAGGCAAGTCTGGCGGAACAGCTAACGTTCAGTAAAATCCACATCTTAGTGAATTTGCTTAGTAACGCTCTTTCACCAGAGCGAAAATTTGCCTGGTCTTAGTGTGCAAAGTAACGCTAGTGTTTATCTCCTTTGCTAGCGAAGTTATGCCAGCGCCCATTATTAAATCGGCGCCTTTTTTGGTACTGTCCCTTTAACCTATAATTCACAAATACTCTTTGAAAAACTCTTTAGAGCTCTCTTTGGGTGAATCTAGCACAGTCAGGCATTCAGTGCGATTACCAGTCCCTTTGGATGCTCAGATGGGAATCTCCTGTTTGTTCCTTCATTCTGGACTCCTTTCACGCTCTCTGTCTCTCCAGACACAGGGGGAGATTCATCAAAGAGTGAAGTTCCACCACTAGAGGGAAATTCCACAGCTCTCAATTCATTTCTATGGGATTTTGAAAGGCGTACAGTATTTATCAATGGGTGAAGTGAAATTTCACCCTTTGATAGATACACCTTTCAAAATCCCATAGAAATGAATGGAGAGCTGTGTAATTTCCCTCTAGTGGCGGGACTTCACTCTTAACTTCACTCTTTGATGAATCTACCCCAAAGTATCTGGCTTCCCTCGATCGGCCAATCGGCAATCGAGTCATCATAGCTTCACCCTATGACATCGCGTGCCCGCCCACCAATGTCATGGGTCCGCCCCCCTGTCCATGTTCAGCCACAGGAAAAGGCGGCAACCCTACATGTGGTCCTCTATGCCAGGCATTCTTCTTTTGCCAGTATCTGTGACTTCCTCTTCTTGCCAGCCACTCACTAGCTGATGCATCACTTCCTGTTGCACTGAGATCACCGAATAGTTGGTTGCTAGGTAACAGCTTACAGTTATCGGAGCATCATTTGTACAATTCAAATTGATGCTCAATTTTGTTGTGATGTTTTTTCTCTCTGATTTTTTCGAGAATAGTTATTGATAAATTAGTTAAATTTGTGGATGGGAGTTAAGTCAACTTTAATAAAAGAAAATGAGGTAAACTCCCGTAAATGTTTGAAATCACAGGTAAAATTCTTTTGTTTTTATTTATCTTCATGGTTTGGTTAATCATTATACCATTATCGGAATACCTAATAAATTAAGTAGCAAATTACACGAATAAAAGATCAATAAAATTGTTGACAAGTAATATAAGCAGCTAAATTTATTTGGTGTAATTAAATGTAGCACCTCTTCCTTCTTGGTTTTATAAATGACTTTGCAAGCCAGATTTTTATTTTTTAATGAGCTAGTTTAATTTATTATAAGTGTAAATATTCCCATATTACTTTCCTCAAACTGAAGTGTTTGTATATTGCTGGGCTGAGACAGGAAAGCTTTCACTACCTTCTAATGTCAGCAATGTCAGCTGATGATTACAACACATTTGCTCTGTATTCTTTAAGTGACATACATATATATATATACATATACAGATTTTGCATCAATCTTCTGGTGCATTGGTCAAGGGTTCACAATACACAGTTACAGATAGACCCGCACTCTCAACTTTCAGTGAAATAACTACAAGTGTTTATTCACAATGCATTGTGTATAAACACAAAGTTATTTCACTGAAAATTGAGAGGGCGGGTCCATCTGTATATATGTATATATATATATTAAAAAAATGAATTACAAAACAAAGAAGGTACTGCATTCATAGTTACATAGTTACATAGTTAAATTGGGTTGAAAAAAGACCGAGTACATGAAGTTCAACCCCTCCAAATTAAAAACCCAGCATACATACACACACACACACATCTCCACACAAACCATATACCTGTATGCCCATAGCTATACTAACTGTAGAGTTTAGTATCAAAATAGCCTTTGATATTATGTCTGTCCAAAAAATCATCCAAACCCCTCTTAAAAGCATCAACAGAATGAGCCATCACAACATCACCCGGCAGTGCATTCCACAACCTCACCGTCCTGACTGTGAAGAACCACCTACGCTGCTTCAAATGAAAGTCCTTTTCTTCTAGTCTGAAGGGGTGGCCTCTGGTGCGGTGATCCTCTTTATGGGTAAAAAGGTCCCCTGATAATTGTCTATAATGTCCTCGAATATATTTGTAAAGTGTAATCATGTCCCCTCGCAAGCGCCTTTTTTCCAGAGAAAACAACCCCTCATAATTTAAGTCTTCCATCCCCCTAACCAGTTTAGTTGCACATCTCTGCACTCTCTCCAGCTCATTTACATCCCTCCTAAGGACTGGAGTCCAAAACTGCACTGCATACTCCAGATGAGGCCTTACTAGGGATCTATAAAGAGGTATAATTATGTTTTCATCCCTTGAGTTTATGCCCTTTTTTATGCAAGACAGAACTTTATTTGCTTTAGTAGCTACAGAATGACACTGCCCAGAATTAGACAACTTGTTATCTATAAAAACCCCAAGATCCTTCTCACTTAAGGAAACTCCCAACACACTGCCATTTAGTGTATAACTTGCATTTATATTATTTTTGCCAAAGTGCATAACCTTGCATTTATCAACATTAAACCTCATTTTCCAGTTTGCTGCCCAGTTTCCCAACTTAGACAAATCACTCTGCAAAGTGGCAGCATCCTGCAAGGAACCTATAGCTCTGCACAATTTAGTATCATCTGCAAAAATAGAAACCGTACTTTCAATGCCCACATCCAGGTCATTAATAAACAAGGTGAAAAGCAAGGGACCCAGTATAGAGCCCTGCGGTACCCCACTAACAACACTGGTCCAATTAGTGTAGTTGAGTTATAGGGCAGTTTAAACCTTACTGCTTAGCCATTAATTAGGGGTTGGGGAATGGGAGGAAAACATTAAGTAATCTGGGCACATTCTGGTAAGAGAATGGGGATCATGCAGTTTAAATAAACAGCTCTGCCTTTCGATTATCTGTTACCACCTTAGGGTAAGTCAGTATATCAGTTCATCTAGCGACACCTTGGGGACATGAGTTTAGATAAACTTCAGCCATCATCTATGGGCACTTTCTGGTGGAAGAAAGGGGATAAGGCAGTTTAGACAAACCTCATTGCAGTCCCATAAAATTATAATCATTATCTACCAATGCAGAATATAATCCATCACCAGATCTAAATGTGAAAGGAGATACTGATAATGTGAAATTCTACATTTCTCAATTCATACAACATTTCCATTTGTGCCCTGTTTCTGGCTGAAATGCACCTATGACTGCCGGTGACAGATGGATTCCACTGAAATGAATGACAAATCAAATGGCCATAATTGCGTGCCTTGCAATTGACTGAAATACACAGCAGAGAATATACCCCATGTGGCGTCGACTTTAATTCATAATATCTTATAACAAGTCCCTAGAGGTTAATGTTACACAATCAGATCATTATTTTTCTAGTTGCAGCTGACTATATATCAGATTTATTGGAACAACAAGAGGCAATAGGAGGCTCCCCAAGTCTGGGTTAGCTTGTAGTATTCCTGTATAGGAAATAATGAAGGTTGTATTTCCCAGCTGCATGTAGTAACTATGAATATGTATGTCTGACCAGTGTTAAACTGGGATGCCCATTACTCACCATAAATCCTTAGACTATATGTCCACCTCTTTTCTCTTTACTCCGCTTTAATCTAATAATTTATTTTCAGTGCATACACTAATCTATTTTTCCATCCATATAGACTGTATATTCTCATAAATAATTAAAACATGACCATGAAGTAGACCTCATGGTTAGAAGCAGGTGGGTCCATTGACACCTGGTCCCATCCAGAGTTTCTCACGATGGACCAGTCTGACGTATGGCAGAGATCTGAAACATGCAGGAAACCCCAGACACACAGGTAGATGCACATTTATCATGTATACACAGCATAACTAATGTGCACAGTGACCTTTGCAGGCCATTTGTATCAACACCACATATCCCCCCTATAGTAGGAAAGCATTTGGGCAAATGTGATAAACAACAACAATGAAACAGTTTGCATCTTAAAGCAATAGCATACATCCCATAGTCCTTGGTCCATGCAGGTAGTTTTCTAATTCTCTCAGTACACCTCATAGATTCACCTTCTTCCAGCCTATTGCAGTTGACATCATGAGTACGAAAATGTCCTTCATCAAATGGAACGTCTCCAAAGTCATATCTAGTAGGAGCAAGACAACTTGCATTCCATATTCATCCATCATACAGTTCATATTTGTATGGTCCCTGTGGGCGTCTCACTGCAAGTAGTGTAGTAAATTTAGATTGTCCTTGTTTCAGTTGTCCTGGTTTCTTAATTCTGACTAAAGATCCAGGCTGAAAGTGCACTTCTCTTGCCCCACTTTTTTTGTCAGTATAATGCTTGCATTTGGCTTGTTGACATTCGACAATGTCCTCCATAGATGATTTTGTAGGAACAGTATTTAGTGGAAGTTTGATGTCTGTAACATGTAACTTAGTGAGCATCTGTCTGCCATGTAATAATACAGCTGAAGATGATTGGGTTGTTGCATGGCACATTGCTCTGTAGTTATGTAGTTCCTGTGAGAGAGCCTCACTTTCTGGCATACTAGTTTTACATCTGGTCTCAGCTTAACTTTGTGTGCAATGTTCGTTGCACAACCCAAAGAATAGTCACTTTGTGTTGAAATATTAGACACTGGCTGAGTGGCAGGCACTGGTGCTGTAGTAAGGAGACCATCAACTACTTGTAGGTTTAATGCATCAAAGAGATCCCTTTCAAGTATAGCAGTACCCTTAACAATGTAAAAGTCCCATTTTGCAGTATTTGATTCAAATTGTACAGTCACTGGCAAGCAACCAAGCACAGGGATTGGATCATTTAAGTAAAGCACAGGGATTGGATCCTTTAAGTAACTAACCAGTCTCAGGGCAGGTGCAACAAGCCTATCTTTTGCAAAATATTTCAAGAAAATATCCTTTGGTAGTATAGAAACATCTGAACCTGTATAAAGCATCAGGTTAATGGAGTGTCCCATGTCAGCAGAAGCAGTATTGACATTGACAGTGCAGATAAACTTGTCTGGAATAAATGTACCAGCTTTATCCACACTGAATACTGTAACATTTGTAGTAGTGAATTCATCTTTTGCAGAACTATGGCAGACCTTAGCAAAGTAACCTAGCTTTGAGCATTTGCGGCACTGTACAGCTTTTGCAGGACATGTAGCATAATTTGCAATGTGTTGTGTTGAACCACTGCGAAAGCAGTATTTTTTATTTGTATTTGCTGCACGGTTTTGCAGTGATTCCCTTTCCTTAGCACTGTATTTTGCCTGTGACTGTGCATTATTAGGCCACAGTACTGGATTTACAGTCTGTACATTCCCAGCAGTTCCCTTACTGAGAGTTTTAGCCTCTGCCACTGCTGTTTCAATTTAGCTTTGCAAGCCTTTGCAAGGGTTAAATCCTGCTCCAGGAGCAGTTTCTCTCTAATGTGATGTGAGTTTGTTTTTCCACTATTTGGTCTCTTAGCATTTCATCTGTTAGATTCCCAAACTCACAGATAACAACCAGCTCTCTCGAAGCTTCTACAAATCGTTCTGCGGATTCGGCATTATGCTGTCCACTTTGGTGGAATCTATATCTTTCAGCAACCACATTTACTCTTGGCACAAAAAATTTCTTTATAGCAGTAAAAGCAGTTTCATACGTTTCATCAGTAGATGGTAATGTACAGAATATACAGTATGCTGTCCCGCAGTAGAAATCTCCCCTTGTCAGCAGCAATAATGTAATTATCATTAACATATGGATCCAAGTAGTAAAAGGTATGGTACGCTCACCAGGTTTTGGAAGAAATGCTGCTGAGACAGAAGAGACATCTTGTCGCCAATTTGTTGTGTTTTGATAGCCGAGGATGAGCAGGATTGAGCTATCAATCAAATATTACCTGTCCTGCCTTTATGCAGGAGGCATAGAGGTGGGCAGTCAATTACTTTCACTTTCCATTCAGCACTTCCTAGATGTCACTGCTTTCCCCACATTCCTCCTCCCTCCTCACAGAATTGTGTAGGGCAATGTGTATGTGCATGAGGTTTCCCACCCGGGTGAATACACAAGATTTTGGGTTAATCCACAAAATGGCTCATGCCTTACTGCTGTGATTGTGTAATTCCAAGACTGAAGGAAACAAAATTTTAATTATAAATGCAGCATAAGTAAGTTTTATTTTGCTCAACCAACATAATAAAAAATAATTTGGAATTATTTCTTAGGGTGACAGGTTCCCTTTAAACTGCCATAAATTTGAAATTTGACCAATCGAAATTTATTAATAGAATCAATTTTTTTCAATGAAATGATCTGAAAACTCAGATCAAAATTTAATTCAATCAAAGCCGAATCGAGTTTTTTCTCTGAAAAAAAAAATGAATGTCACGAATGCTGCCAACATCTCCAAATTGATCTAACATTGATTTAAACAGGAATTCAGCAGGTTTTATGTGGTGAATAGTCAATAGTCTAAGGCCACAGTATGCTAAATCTCGAAAATCGAATAAAAATTTTTTCAAAAAACTTGAATTGAATTTAGTCAAATTTAGTCAAATCTGAAAAAAAAAGAAAATTAAAATTTTCAAATCAACTCCCTTAATCTTACATAGTATACCAAGATAAAGTTTATTTACATGATTGTCCTTATCTGACATATTCTGAACCTCTATCACCTTGGCACTCTGTTGCATAAGCAAACTCAACTTGTTAAATGTCTAAGATGCCTACAGGCTTTAATGCTACAACATTGTAAATTTCATACTCTGTGTTATAGCTCAACATGTTCACTACTGAACAAAATCATTCCTGATAGCAAACAAATTCTATTTTCAATTATAACCAGAGAAATTCGCGAATTGGCGAAAAATTTGCAAAATTTTGACGCACGTCGCGTCAAAAAAAGACGCGCAACTCATTTTTTTCAGCGGGTTTTTGCCGCGAATTCGCCCCTGGCGAATAAATTCGCCCATCACTAATTATAACTGAATAATGGTATTGGGTTTGTGTTTTTCATATGGTTCACAGGGAATCTGCAGCTGGCACATTGCAGAAAGCATGATATTTGTTGGAATTCATTATTATTAATTCATACACTGCAAAAATCCATATGAAAAAAGACTGCAATTGTGCTACAATAGATGCAAATGTTGTGTATACTGCGATTCATTGAAGGAGAACCAAACTCCATGACTCCAGCATAATTGCAGGCTGGTGGTAGCAAACAGGATGTAAGTTTCCAGGGTTGATGTTGCATGTGCCATTTGTATGTGATTTTGTAGGCGAGGCTGTTTCAACTATTGATGTGGCCTTCTATAGGAGCACTTAATGTGGTGGTAGCTCCAGGCTTCCCTTTAGTCAAGAAGCACTGGCACACTATTCAGCAGAAGAGACGAGACAGACACAATGGCCCTTGACGCAACTATACAGAAGTATAACGAGCTTTAACGGGAGTCTTCGGGTCCCTTCTGCAATTTCCATGGCTTTTGGAGGATGCACAGTTGTTCGGGACCGGAGCCTTGCCACAACTGTGCATGCGCCGTTACACCACTGAAGACTTACAAAGCAATGAAGATGGCCCCTGTGAGCTTCTCTGCACTGACTCTGCATTGAAGCGTAATTAAAGACTTAGGGACATTTACATTTATTTAGGTATTAACACCTGTGCGGGGGGAACAGGAAGGGGGGACAGGAGGTAGGGCGTTTTCATTAGTTTGGGGGTTTGGTTCGCCTTTAAAGCTCCTTATACTTCTGTATAGTTGCGCCAAGGACCATTGCATCTGTCTCGTCTCTTCTGTTGAATAGTGTGCCAGTGCTTCTTGACAAAAGGAAACCCTGGAGCTACCACCATTAACTTCTCCTATAGAAGGCCACATCAATAGTTGAAACAGCCTCGCCTACAGAATCACATACAAATGGTATTTTCAAGACACAATCTCAACCCTGGAAACTTAAATCCTATTTGCTACCACCAAATTGCATTTGTGCTGGAGTTATGTGGGGGGAAAGCCTGCATTATGGATAAAAAGTGTGAATATGTGCATATTAAATAACTTTTCATGCAGCACTTGTGGTTGTTAATGAGACCATATATTATATAAAGAGACTTTCTATCTCATCATATCTAAATGTAAACGTTTAGATTCACAAATAGGAGGGTTGACAAAATCAATGCACCATATCAAGGATGTTTTAGAGCTAATTCACTTACCCAGGTATAGTAAGTGAAAAAAATGCTATTTCTAGATCAATTGCCATTTTTTCCCCACAAGAGATTTCCCCAGTATTCTAGTGCCATTTAACACAATTGTGACAAATATTAGGCACAAGTGTGCTGTGTCTAGTGATGCATGGTAAAAAGGGAATCTTGGAGCCACTGTTAATCTGGAGGTGGCAGTAGCTCAAGGGTGCGCAGCATCGCTCAATTCGGAATGGAAGGCAGAAAGCAACATCAAGCGCAACTATAAGTATGGTATCTGTTATCTAGAAACCTACTATCCAGAAAGCTCAGAATGATAGGGAGGCCATCTCTCATAGACTCTTTTTTAGGAAATAATTCACATGTATGATCTCCTTTTATTCTGAAATAGTTAAACAGGACAGTATACTTGATTCAAACAAAGAGATAATTAATCTTATTGGAGGCAAACCCAGCCTATTGGGTTTATTCAATACTTAAATTATTTTTAGTAGACTTGAGGCATGGAGATCCAAATTATGGAAAGACCCCTAATCTGGAAATCCCCAGGTTCCAAGTATTCTGGATAATAGATCCCATACCTGTATATGGAAGTTCAAAAAGCACATTCGTATGTAAGTACCATAAGTGAAAGTTGTTTTATACACAACTTACTAAAGGTAAGGACTGACAGTATTTAGTACCACACAACAGTACATACAGTAAGCTACCGTATTTCACTCACAGTAACAAATTGGCTCAATCCTGGTCATCTCTTTAAAAACTGGACTTGGAAACCCTACATAGTAGCTAATTAGCAAGTAATTCTGATGTGTGTTGCAGATAAAATTGTTTCTATGCAGCCTTGCAGAATACATCTAAACTACTGTAATTGCTAATTAACCATTCATTATGTAAAAATCTGTTAGTGCTCAGTTTTTAAAAGGGGTGACTTATTGGCCTGGTATTCTCAGCAAAATAATCTAAATGAAAATAGAGCCATTCCTAAAAATTATTATGGGAGAAGAGGTTGCATTAAAATCTTTATGACTTATTGAGTGACACAAGCTTCAATATTATACAGGAACTGAATGCCCTATAATAGATGCACTGGGACATTTATTTACCTACATTATGAATCTTGCCTTTGTTTCCTTGTTTTCGAGCCCTTCTAAAGCTCATCGCATTATACACAATCTGGCCAGTCATGAGTCCCACCTTGTTTCATCCTCTACTGTCTGTTACAGCAGGGGGATTAACCTTTATTTTTTTATTATTTAAAATGTAAATCACCTCTAATGATACTAATTATTTACTTGCATCGGCTGAATTAAATTCAGGAATTCGAATAGAAGGAGATGAAAACATCATGGCATTGTCATATAGGGGTGTCATGTTTGTGGTCTTGGTTCACTGTTTCAGGACAAGAAGTAGAAGTTGGAGCTGTACACACAAAATGTGCCTAACCCATTAAATAGTAGCCAAAGACTGTGAGATGAAGTTAACATTTCAGGGGATAAGCCACACCCTTTATTTGGGACAGTCTGCATTTCCATTTTGTTTAACACAACACAATTAAAGTGATAGTTACATAGTTAAATTGGGTTGATAAAAGACAAAGTCCATCAAGTTAATCCAAATTAAAACCCAGCATACACACACACCCCTACACTCTTTCACACAAACCATATATGTCCATAGCATATGTTTAAAAGCATCAACAGAATCAGCCATCACAGCATCACCCTGCAGTGCATTCCATAACCTCACTGTCCTCACTGTGAAGAACCACATACGCTGCTTCATATGAAAGTCCTTTTCTTCTAGTCTGAAGAAAAGGGTCCCCTGATATTTGTCTATAATGTCCTCTAATGTATTTGTAAAGTGTAATCATGTCCCCTTGCAAGCACCTTTTTTTCAGAGAAATAAACCCCAAGTTGGACAGTCTCCCCTCATAATTTGTCTTCCATCCCTTTAATCAGTTTAGTTACATTTATTCTCTGCACTCTCTCCAGCTCATTTACATCCCTCCTAAGGACTGGAGTCCAAAACTGCACTGCATACTCCAGATGAGGACTAACTAGAGATCTATATATAGTTATAATGTTTTCATCCCTTGAGTTTATGCCCTTTTTTATGCAGGACAGAACTTTATTTGCTTTAGTAGCTACAGAATGACACTGCCCAGAATTAGACAACTTTTTATCTGTAAAAAGCCCAAGATCCTTCTCACTTAAGGAAACTCCCAACACACTGCCATTTAATGTATAACTTGCATTTATATTATTTTTGCCAAAGTGCATAACCTTGTATTTATCAGCATTGAAACTCATTTTCCAGTTTGCTGCCCAGTTTTCCAACTTAGACAAATCACTCTGCAAAGTGGCAGCATCCTGCATGGAACCTATAGTTCTGCACAATTTAGTATCATCTGCAAAAATAGAAACAGTACTTTCAATGCCCACATTCAGGTCATTAATAAACAAGTTGAAACGCAAGGGCCCTAGTACAGAACCCTGTGGTACCCCACTAACAACATTGGTCGAATTAGAAAATGTTCCATTTACCACCACTCTTTGTAGTCTATCTTTTAGCCAGTTATCTATCCAGGTACAAATACTATGTTCCAGGCCAACATTCCTTAATTTAACCAGTAACCTTCTGTGTGACACTGTATCAAATCCTTTAGTGAAGTCTAAGTAAATCACATCCACAGCCATCCCAGAATCAAGATCCCTGATTACCTTCTCATAAAAAGAAATTAAGTTAGGTTGGCAAAATCTATTCCGCATAAAACCATGTTGGCCCAAACTCATAGCATTGTTATTTGCTATGAAGTCCAGTATCCTATCCTTTATTAATCCTTCGAAAAGTTTTCCTATCACCGATGTCAGACTAACTGTCCTATAGTTTTGAGGCAGAGAATGGGATCCCTTTTTGAATAATGGCACCACATTAGCAAGTCTCTTGCCAGTCTATTGGCACCATGCCAGACCTCAATGAGTCCAGAAAAATTAAGTAGAGAGGTTTGGCAACCTTGATGCAACCTTGGTGCTGTGGACACCTACCAGTCCAGCATCTCATTCAGAAACCAAATGGATGTCAATTTTTTTTTACACGTGACAATTTTTTAATTGCCCACCAATTTTTCTTGTTCCAAATGCATTAAAGTCAATGGCCATTTTTTCTTGTGGTGACATTTTTGTCTCTGCAACATTTTTGTCTCTGCAACTTTTACAGAATCCATGGCTTGCGAAAACAATTTGCTCCTTACTAATATCCACATACTTTTGGTCATAGAGGTATTTAATCTGTTATCCAATATAACATTTAATTCCTGAACCAGCAAGTGAATTATTTTTAAGTTGTAATATTGGTGTGTAGGCAGCCATCTCAGGTAATTTTGCCTGGCCATGTGCTTTCAGAATGAGCCAGCACTTTAAGAGGGAACTGCTTTCGGGCAGGCTGTTGTTTCTCCTACTTAATGTAACTGAATGTGTCACAGTGGGACCTGGCTTTTTCTATTGAGTGCCGTTCTTGATTTCCCAGGTAGCTGTTATCTTGTGTTGTGGAGCTGCTATTTTGTTACCTTCCCATTGTTCGGTTGTTAGGCTGCTGGGGGAAAGGGAGGGGGGTGATTTCACTCCAACTTGCAGTACAGCAGTAAAGAGTCACTGAAGTTTATCAGAGCACAAATCCCATGACTGGGGCCAGCTGGGAAACTGACAATATGTCTAGTAGCCCCATGTCAGATTTCAAAATTAAATATAAAAAAAATCTGTTTGCTCTTTTGAGAAACAGATCTCAGAGCAGCATTTTGCTGGAACACCACCATTAACTGATGCTTTGTGGGGAAAAAAAAATTCCCATGACAGTATCCCTTTAAGGTATGAAGATCCAAATTACAGAAAGGTCTCTTTTACTGGGAAAATCCAAGTTCCCCAGCATTCTGGATAACATGTCCCATACCTGTATAATGTACATGCTATATGACTCTGAAAGCTCAATCACTGATAGAAAGCAAATCCTTAAAGCTAAAACATTATGGACACACAAGGCACCCTAAACTGACTCAGTTCCTTGTCCTCATTTGTGAGGCTTTAGAAAGGCTTTGCTCGAATGCCCCTCTGGCTCAAATCTTAAACAAATAAACACTAAATTCTGCCCAATTCATTATTTTGGGCCTTTTTTTTCTAAATGGTTAAATGGTTACCATAGATTATTAACTTTATATAGTACGGACAATTGCTCATTGCTCTCATGATGGAACACTCTAATGATAATAGTTATGCAGCTAGCGAATTGCTTCCTATTTTAGAAGATTGTACTTTAATGTGCATTCTAAGCTGCTTCAGTGACTTTTTTAAAAAGCAAAAAAAAAATGGGGATTCATTTAGTGCAAGCACCAAGCTCTGGTTTACTTCAATACAGATAAGAGACAGAGAGGTGACACTGTACTCTCCACTTGGCCTGTTGTGTGGAAATGGGGACATAAGTTAAGATCAGCCTGACAAGCCAAGAAACGCCAGTTTTAATTGGAAAATATCAATCTTCGTCTACTAAAATGCTTTTTTTATTCTATTTTTTTAAGAAGCCATAAGAACTGTGGCTTTTTAATGCAGATATATCAAATGAAAAAAAAGCATATGTCTGGATAAAGGATGCATCATAATTATCCGCATAGCTGTCTTGAATATAAAAGGGGTATCAACAATGTATGACAGGGTATATTTTAAAGAGGGCAGTGGATAATAAATGTCAGTTGATAGAGATGATGTACCGGTCTGACAGTATTTATTTGCTCGTTTTGGCAAGGTCTTAGATTTCTCTCATTTATTTTATATTGTTTCCTCTTATTGAGTGTTTTTAAATGACTTATCTAAAAGGGATTCTAAAGCTCATAGGGTATGAGGACATATGGTTTAGAGCAATAAAGGCTGCAAACTTGTAGCCCTTGCTGCACTCTACACCTTGCTTTGTATTAAAAATATAGCGCATGGTACAGAGCCCAGAACTGCTACACAAGACGTAACCCTGTTCTTACCACTTACCATAGTCAGCTGAATAACGACACAGGATGGGCCCACTTCCAGCCTACCCCTCATGGTTGCACTTCTGTCCAACTTGGCAACGTATTCATGCAGAAAGCCCAGGTCCTTGCACTACAATGGGGAGCTCCAATGAGTATGTGTGACATCTGTTATTGAAGTGAAATGCCCAGCACTTCGCCAACAGATGCTGTCATCAGAAGAATCCTGGGAGTTCCAGTACAATGACAGCTATTGCAGTGAAGGCTGCATAATTCAGATGTAGTTACTTAACTATGCTAACTAACATAACATATTCCTTGTTCTGTGCCCTTGTGTAGAGGTTAGGGCTCATTTGTGAACTGAACAGTACCATGCTAAATTTGCTTCCTCCAGGGTCAAGAATTACCCTTTTTGCATTTTATTTTAATCTGCCAGATTGATATACTGACTTGGGCAAAGGAAGTCCATGTATGGGACGTCACAAGCATGATTGAGTTGTAAATGGGCATGGTCACAGTATGGTGAGTTATAGCCACAAATATACAAAAAAATTACCTCAGGAGGATGATACCTCTGGTGAAGCCACTACAAGTTAGAAGGCTCAGGGAATATGCCACCCTAATTAAATTGGGTTTCTTCATCTCTAACTAGTAAATACACTGTATAGCCAATTCCTAGCAGAAAGCAATTAGCAAATAGTATTATGTCTCAGAAGATTACAGTCAAAGGTGTGTCCTCCTTTATGTGGTGTTTATACAAATGACCTGCAGAGGTCACTGTACACATGAGTTATGCTGTGTATACACAGCACTGTCTATACTGCTTTGGAA
>CM044435.1:120305760-120319404 GCA_024363595.1 Xenopus borealis | reverse complement strand
TGTACTTATACCAACTTTGTTTTATTGTATATTGTGCTTGGCCTGCCAGTATTCTCTGTAACTTACTACTCATGGTGCCATAGTCTATTGCTGCCTATGTATGTATTTAGTTTGTCAGTTCCCTCTGCTTCTTACTATATAATGTTCTTTATAGTGCTTGTGGTGCCTTCTCTATAGTATGTTCTTGAGAGATCAGTACCTGCTGCACCTTTGTATGTCATTTTAGTTCCTCAAAGTCTCTGCATATAATGTACTTTAGGTGCCAGAATTTCCCCCATAATGTGCTTCTTTTGCCAGCATTTACAGCTACAGTTAAATCATGTGATGGTAATAACCCCTTCCTGTAGTGCCAGACTTTAAGCGAAATTTGCCCCCACTGCTATGGTTTGATTCTCCTGAAAATTCAGTGAAAGCACATGAGAAAGTGGATGGAGTCCAAAGGGAGTGGCCAAAAGGGGACATGACCAAATTTTGCAGCGGAGCGCTACGCGCACCGCCTGTGTTGTTCATTCTGGCCCTCCTACCAAAACCATCTTCTGCTGCCTATGATATGCCTATGATATCCAGTGTTTTGTTGTATGATAAGATGTCTACTTAGGTTGTATTTCAGTGACAGCCTGTCTCACTGTGTCATTTTAACAAATTAATATCCAGTTTCAGTTGCTGTTTTTGGACAAAAACTGACGTTCTTTGTGCCTTGGTCAAAAACAAAAATGATTAAAAAAATATAGTGGTTTTAAAATATATACAGCCATGTTTTACACTTAAATTGGTATTTTTAATCATTTAGGATAATACTTTTGAATTGAGTTAATGTTGATCATCTCAACCAGGGAAATCACTAAGTGATAAGTACTCCTGAACATAACAACTAGGCATTGGCAGAAGCTGTCAGTCTGAGGCTCGCAGCAGGGGTCATATGTCTCCAGCAATAAACAAATACTATCTGGGAAAGCAGCTTATTAAACATCCACTAGAGTTTTTTGTTATCACAATGACAATTCCCCTTTAAGAGGCTTAAAGGGCAAGTAAAAATAAAAAAAGTTTTGTATTTAAATCAGGGTATTGTTAACCTACATCAAACAAGAGAAAGTTGTGCTCACCACTAATTTTTAAAAACATTGAGTGGGGGTGCAATGAGATTGTGACCACAAAATTCACATACACAAATACAAATGATCCTCTGCACTCAGCCCATTATCAATATATTAAGGACACTGAGACATTTTGTGCCTTAAGCTACTAAAAATGCCTTCCCCTTTAAACAAAACAGGGATTTTTTATCCATATATGGCAATATATTTAAGCTGGCCAACTACGTCAAAGTCATCCCATATCTGGCCAGTCCTACTCTCAAATTGCATCTGATTCATTAATAATTCTATTACTTCACTATACATTATACAAAGAGACAAAGTTTTTACCTGCAACTTACTTGCTGCTTTCAAAGTAAAACTCCCAAACTTGGTTGCCCTTTTACTAGACATCAGTGGGATCACCTGACTGTAGCTGGGAGGGGTGGGAGCTACAACAGAGAGCTGATCACTGCTCCTGTATTAATCTATAACAAATGAGGGAAAGTTGTGCTCACCACTAATTTTTAAAAACATTGAGCGGGGATGCAATGAGGTTGTAACCACAAACTTCACATATACATATACAAGAGACCTTCTGCACTCAACCCATTATCAATATAATATATTGATAATGGGTTGAGTGCAGATGATCTTGTGTATTGTTAACCTGCACAAGTAAAGATGATGTATTTAAAAAATAGAAATGCTCTAAAATATTTGAAATACTAAATAAGGTGTAATATAGCCACAGAGAACCCCATCCAAGTTCCCATTGCTCAGGGGTGGGCTCTGGGGTGGAGGAATGGGCTTAGGTGTGGGGTAATCATGTCACAGGGTGGGGAAATGGGTGGGCTGAGCAGGGAAAATGGAAGGGTAGAGGCAGGCCTCTTCTTTATTCTTTAAGGGGTGATAGGGCACATTGATGGTCAGGGTAGGGAAGGATTTAGATGGTTTTACAAATTTACAAGCAGGCACAAGTGGAACTAGGGGTAGGCAGAAGAAGCACCTACCTATGGCACAATGATGTGGGGTTGCCTAGGTCATCCGTTGGCTTGGCTGCCGTAAATCAAGGTGGGAATAGGTTGACAACCATCCAGTTTTGAGAAGGATTTCCCTAGATTGAATCAACCGATCGTCACTTCATCAGCTTGCAATGTCATTGCCCCCATACATAATGTCCCAACCACTCCCCTGTGATTCTCAGCTCATGCCTCCTGTCCGGAAAGGGGAATTGGAAAAGGTGGCAACCCTAGGTGGGGACCCTAATTTGGCCTCTTCGATCATTGAATATCGAATACATCAAATGATCGGATATTTGATCATTCGATCATTCGATGATCGAAGGAATCGAAAATTTTAATTTATTCGACTGGCTACTTCGACAGATTGAACCTACTGAATTGTAATAGAAGCCTATGGGAAACTCCCAATAGGCTTCTGAGGCTAAGGGGCAAATTTACAAAATTCACGTGAATGGATCGAAGTTCGATCGAATATGATCGATTTACGATCGTACGATTTTTTCAGATATTCAAATATACAAATTTGGCCTCTGCGATCATCGAATACCGAATTATTGAATAGATCAATGATCGGATATTCAATAATTCGATCATTCGATGATCGAAGGAATTAAAATTTTAAAATCCTTTGAGTCCCTACTTCGCCAGATTGAACCTACCGAATATCAATAGAAGCCCCATAGGCTTCTTTTGCTAAGTCCCGCTCGAATACCATTAGTACGATCGAACGCTTCGACCATTCTAATCATACAAATTTTTTGGAGGCTCGAAGGAAAAAGTACGATTTTTTCGTGATATTGAACGATCGGTATCCGACCGTACAAATTCATTGAGAAATCGAATATTGAGCAAAATGATAGCCTAAACCTATTCGATAAGCATTCGATATTCGAATGCTTATCGAATTTCGAAGAGATTCGTAGGATTTTGGGTGAATAATAGTAAATTTACCCCTAAAAGTTAACTGAAAGGTGAACCACCCCTATAATAATGGTAAATGGTAGTTATTTTACTCTGCGACCCCCCTCCCAGTATAAAAACCCAAGTGCTGCTTCCAAAAATGATTTTATTTGCAGATGCTGGATAAATTGGAGCAATCAATGCATGTATTTTTTTTTTTTTTTATGGTTCTTGAAAGATGACACACTTAAGGGAGAATTTAATTGTTTGGTAAATGCATACTGTACAATATAACTATTTTATCATTATAAATGCTAATTTGTGCACTGGAGGCAACTGCAGATTGAGTTTCCTTTGAGGAAGAGGTGCACTGTAAAAACTTCCACCTGATGCCCTATTTTTATCTGTTCTTTCTGAGCTGACCCCCACCTTCATTATTCTGCACTGAGACACTTGTCAGGGATGTCATTACTTCTGACCTACATGAATATAAGCTACTGCAGTGCAGAAACCTATGGACCAAAGATATCAGCCTCTGGCTTTGCCCTCTTGTTAGTGTGCCTCAATCAATTTCCTATACTACCCAACTAATGAAACTCAGTTAAATTTCCTTTTTATTAAGAGAAAGTAGAGAATTACCCTCCATTGTTCCTAGAGTACTTTTCATGTCCATGAGCTCTGTAACCTGAAACAATCTTTGCTTTGTCAGCAGCAGGCCTGGACTGGCAATCTGTGGGTTCTGGCAAATGCCAGAGGGGCTGCTATAAGGTGCCATAGAAATTTAGTATTTGGTGGGCTGGTGGGGGCTGTTTGGGCCTCTGTGTGGGCTGTGTACCTGAAATGCCAGGGCCTATTTTGACTCTCAGTCTTGGCCTGAGCAAGGGTACTTCATCGGCTCCTCTGTAAGGAAACAAGGGAAATCACTGGTAATCAGTGGAAAATAAATGATGGACATGATACTTTCCCCGTGGCACTGGAGGCCATACAGTATGTGCCCGGATCCAGAGCTAGTGTCACATGGACAGATATTTATGGTACCTGCCCTTTGACTACAATAGCATTTGCTACTGAAGCTCTAGCAAAGGGCAAATTATACCATGGAGACATATATGAAATTCAGCGTGCCGTTAATCCTGTCTATGTGCCAACATCCACCCATGTGCACCGCTCAGCTGCAAAATCTGAAGCTTGCACTTCCCACATATGTGAAATCTGTTCACAGCTAGTATACAATGGAACAGCTTCTCTGTCGGGGAATAAATGTCAGGAGTGGTTTGAAATTGAAGCATCTGGTCTTAAAAGATAAAGCATGAATTCATATATATACTCACATATTATAGTCGGAAACACTGTAGGCACTCACAGAGATAAAAACAGGAGCAGTGGTCAGCTCCATGTGGTACCTCCCACCCTTCCCAGCTATAGTCAGGTGATCCCACTGGTGGCCAATAAAAGGGAAAACAAGTTTGGGAGTTCTACTTTGAAAGCTGCAAGTACTGTAAGTTGCAGGTAAAACTTAGTCCCTGTGTAAAATGTATAATGAAGTAATAGAATTCTCAGTGAATCAGATGAAAGTTGAGTGCAGGACTGGCTAGATATGGGATGACTTTGATGTAGTTGGCCATCTTAATATATATTGCAATATATGGACAAACATATTTTTGCTTAAAGGGGAAGGTATTTTTAGTAGCTTAAGGCACAAAATGTTTCCATGTTTTAATATATTGATAAGGGGTTGAGTGCAGCAACTTCCAGGTAGCAGGTAGATATAAAAGATCTGTCTTCACTTTGGGGCCCCTAAAGACACTGTAGATTTGGCTCCAAAGTCAGGCACACCGTATCTCCCAAAGATGCACTGGGGTGCCCGGCCAATTGAATTGCTCTCCAGCCTGTAACTGGGCTGGATGATGTCACAGGCAGAAAAACAGGGGAAGGATTCCTCTTGTCCCCTATAAATATATGTGAACTCAATAGAAGCTTGCACTCACAGGACGTTTAACTTCTATATCATGGTGTGTGATCTCGTTGGACTATGTATATATTCAGTGGAGTGACTTGTCACATTTTGATATAACTCTCTAAGCGAGTGGCAATACACATGTTGGACTTAATATATATATGTATATCTATATATATAAACACATTTATTCACAACCCCAAGCATTTAAATAAGCACCCATCAGTTGTTGGTCTCGAAGCAGTGCATAGAGATCAGAAAGTAGTCAGGCTGAAGGTGGAATTGGGCTACCGCCTGTCTCTGGGTGCAAAAAGTTAGCCAAATCCTACCCAGGTACTTCAGATTTCAAGCCAGCCAATACATCACTAGCATGCTGAGCTGTATTCCAGAACAATACATTATTAGTACAGTACAGACAGAGTGTTATAACAATAATAATAATAAAAATGTACAATTAGATTTATGATTAAGTAGTTAGTGTAGTGTTAAAGAGACAAGCAGAAGTAGGTGCTGCCCCATATTGCTCACAATCTATGCAATTTATCCAAGTGCAATGTTGAGAGAGGGGCTGCTGTAAGATGCCATAGACAGTCACTATTTATTTGGCTGGTGGGGAGCTGTTTGGACCTATTTTGAATTCCGGTCTGGACCTAGTGGGATAGGATGCACACTTGTTCTAATTTTATATTCCAAATAGAACATTTTCATATTGTGTTTGGGGTTTATTCCATATCATGTTTAAACCACTGCCTGGGGTGGGGGAATGGGATTAGGTGTGGGTTAATCATGTCACAGGGTGGGGAAATGGGTGGGCTGAAAAGGGAAATGGGCAGGGTAGACGCAGGCCTCTACTTTATTCTTTAAGGGGTGATAGGCAGCATTGATGTTCAGGGTAGAGAAGGATGTAGATGGTTTTACAAATTTACAACCAGGCATGGGTTGAACTAGGGGTAGGCAGAACAGGCACATTCCTAGGGCACAATGATGTGGGGTTGCCTAGGTCATCCGTTGGCTTGGCTGCCTCAAATCAAGGTGGGAATAGGCTGCCAACAATCCAGTTTTGACCTGGACAGCACAGTTTTGAGAAGGATTTCCCTAGATTGAATAAGTCGATCGTCACGTCATCAGCTTGCAATGTCATTGCCCCCCTAAATCATCATTGCCTCGCCCAATAATGTCCCAACCACTCCCCTGTGATTCTCAGCTCATACCTCCTGTCCGGAAAGGGGGACGGGAAAAGGTGGCATCCCTAGGTGGGGATCCTAATAAGATATGATGTATGCAATGGATTTAGTACTTAATGGAAGATACATGGGGGTGCTTTCTACACATCCATAGGTTTAACATTTTTAAAGTCAGATTTGGTCAGATGTTCGAGCTCTGTGCTCCCATTGAGCAGCTCCAGTGGGCCTGGACACCCCAATACAACAAATTTGCTTTCCCTATGGGTCCATCTACAGTACATTAAGCAATAAGCCTAAAATTATGTACAGAGCACCTAGAACTTAAATTCCTTTCTGGCTGTAAAGCTGAATTCCCCATTGAACACTTTTTAATTAGGGATGCACCGAATCCAGGATTCGGTTTGGGATTCGGCATGGGTTCGGCCTTTTTCAGCAGGATTCGGATTCGGACGAATCCTTCTGCCTGGCCAAACCTAATCCTAATTTGCATATGCAAATTAGGGCCAGGGAGGGAAATCACGTGACTTTTTGGCACAAAACAAGGAAGTAAAAAATGTTTTCCCCTTCCCACCCATATATAAATATATAAATTAGGGTTCAGATTCGGTTCGGTATTCGGCCTAATCTTTTGGGAAGGATTCGGAGGTTCGGCTAAATCCAAAATAGTGGATTCGGTGCATTCCTAGTTCTAATTTTATATTCCAAATAGAACATTTTCATATTGTGTTTGGGGTTTATTCCATATCATTTTTAAACCACCGCCTGTTCTAAAAAAAAAAAAAATCAGCATCTTGTGATATTTGCCCTGACAGTTTTAATCAGGTTCTTTTTTTGTCTCTCTGAAATATTATTCACTTTATTGAATCATTTAATGTATGTAATGGTCTCTGTCATACCCACTTTCCCTTGTAATCATTAACGCTACCTTCCATGCACTTCTGTAACTAACCCGGCCCTAATTTATCATGGCAAAAACGGTAGTGGCTGTGATCCTTGTTAGAATCTGTATCATTATTTTGAGTTGTATTGCTGATGCTTAGCACTTTCTAGATTAAAAACGGTGTCCTTCGCTATGCTTGTTTTTTTTATAAATGGAAAATAAAAGTGTAGATACAGTCACCTTTCTTTGATTCTTATTCCTCACCCTTTATTGTGTTGGTGTTATCTGCCCAGTCAAGTCTGGAGAAGAGGAAGAGATTAGGGGATCCAGAATCTTCAAACTAGAAGATCTTATACATATTCCTAATAACTTGCGCATTGAGCTATACAGAGCAACCGTTTTCTCCACCTCAGAAGCGATAGCTGGAGGTAGCTCTCCCTTGGGCATAACTGACCTAAAGTGGGGGGACCACAGTACTGACGGTTTTCAGGCTTATTATCTACCCTCTGTACTGGAGGGGTTCCATTGCTTTGGCTTCCTCAGGGGAATAGGTGCCAAAGCAATGGTGAAATGCAGAGGGATGTGTATAGATGTACTATGAGTGGTGATTCACCTCCTTCAGCCCCAACCAAACAGGCACAATAGGCTGGTTGGGAGGGTAAGGGGTATTGGCAGTGGGGCAGCAACATGTTAACAAACTCTACTGTGATGTTGCTACTAGCAACTGTTTAATATCGCAGGGCAGTATCATCGGACTGTAAGAGGTAGCTAACCAATGATGGTCCACCTTCATACACTTTTTAGTGATTTTAAGATATTATTTTGTGCCATGTTAAAGGGTTAAGCATGGTGGTGTGATTTCAGGTGATGGAGGGTTCTTTTAAAACAGTTTATAGTAAAAATTATGTTTTGAATGAATATCAGCACTTTGGCTATAACAAGGGGAGTAATATGTTGAACTGGTCTGCTGGGAGCGTGATGGAGGGTTGATGCGATTTGACCCACACCCGATGCTAATCTGCCAGGCGCTTATGTTGATAGGCCTGCATCTAAACAGCCCCCCTCTGAAATCCCAAAAGGGGAATGATAAACCTATAAAAAGACTGCTGGAAGAAGAATCTGGCATGGGAAGGTCACATATGGGGAAGAAGAGACCGAACCCACCTGGCCAACCTGCACATCACGAAAGTACGGATCTCCTGCCTTGTGTATGCATGATGCAATACAGTGAACGTCCTGTGCCTTAAATAATTTGGAGAGTGTTTACCCTTCTAGTACTACCATCCAAGTTACTCTGCACCCAGTATTTCATCCAATTCCCCTGTTGGTGTATGTAGCATAGCCAGGTGCAGCTTAGTGACAAGGAGCATTAGGTAAACAATATTTGGCGGTGCACCTGCTTTTCATTGCATTTTGCACCTTCTACACTATAACGATTTTCTGAACTGTACATGAGTTTGCTTATATTCCAATTTCACTTTAAATCGAATGAAGCTCTATTATGTGCCCTGCTTGTCCTTGTTCCGTGCAATAACACAATGCTATTTACTTCACTTTCAGGCTTTAAATGTAGCCGAGGAAGTGCTTTCAGTCCTTTCAGAATCTGATTTAGAGCCAGGCCGCCCAGTCCCTCACCTTAAAAAGCATCATTTATGGCTCCGTGGGCCGTCCTCAGCTGTGTCACCATATAATTTACCAGGTCTTTAACACAAGCTGTGTCATTACAGGGAGTACATTTTTACATGAAAACACAACTTACTTTGTCACTTTTGGAGCCTAAAGGCATCAGGTGGCTGAGTAATATTTTATTTTAATCCATGTGACCTTGGATCACAGATCTCTGGACTCCAATATTTGTTCTGCAGCAAACGTGATGTCATTTTTGAGTAGACAGCATACATAAAAAGGTGGTCAATAGCCCTAAAGCAGACGGGCTAAAGGAAAACACATTGATTCAACTAAAAAACTGTGCTTAATATATGTCTCGTCTGGTCGAGCCAGAGTCTCAGAATTAACAGCAGGTGAGGAAAGGGCAGGCGGCTTTATCCGCTGTCACATTCTGTCATTGTAGGCTGTCTCTCTGTGGAAGGGTTAAGGTGGAAATGGCTTTTAAATTAAACCTTCCCCTGACCCAGGTAATCCTTCTTTGAAAATATCCCCCAAGTTTCCTATGTTAATGTGCTTCAATTGAAATGATCCGTGTAAGACAATTATGTGCCCACAAGGTCATGCAGACATACCTAGTGACACATTGAGCGGTGAGACATATTACAAAGAAAGATGTTAGTCTTCCGGAATTCTCTGCTAAGACATTAGCCTCGGAGCTCTTCATCATTTTAATGTTCTTTCAAGCTTAGAATTGCTTGTTGGTGTCTTAGAAGATCAAGACTTGCTAAAGCTCCTCCATTTTTTTTCCAGCTTCGTGAATATTAGACTTTCTTTGTTTCATCCGTTAATAACGTTGTTCCTCTTCGAGTTTCTTTTGATGGAGCAGTTTTATTCTGCTGTCCTGAGAAATGGATGAGTTTTTCATTTACAAGCTTCTTGTGTTTACTTATGTGTCCTTCTAAACTTTGAAGTGAAGCTCAAGGACAGGGAAAGAGTTTAGTCAAGGGATGGGACATATGAATACTTTTTAGCTAGCCAAATTTATAAGGGGATTAATGTAAGTATTCATATTTGGTCATTCATTGAACAGCAATATATAGGATCCCTCTTAGGAGAAAGTCATCTTTATAATGGCTGCCTTTTAGGGTACCATACAAAATTCTTCTGCTAACATTCAATTCTCTTTGCTCCTCACTAGATTCACTCAATTGTAAGTTACAGTCTGCCTCCTCCACTCCTCTCAAAGCCATCATCTTTGAAGTGAAGCTCAAGAACAAGGAAAGAGGAAAGGGTTTAGAGAAGGGATGGGATGTAGGAATAATTTTTGGCTTACCAAATTTATAAGGAGATTAATGCAAGCATCAATATTTGGTCATCCATTGAACATCAATATATAGGTTCCCTCTTAGGAGAAAGTCATCTTTATGAGGCCTGCTTTTTAGGGTACCATACAAAATTATTTTGTTATTATGTTATGCTAACATTCAATTTTCTTTGCTCCTCACTAGATTCTCTGAATTGTATATTACAATTATAATTCTCTCAATTGTATATTACAGGCTGCATCCTTCACTCCGCTCAAAGCCACCATCTTTTCTCACAATCCACTCCCACTGCCAATTCTCATTTGAGATCTTTCTATCTCACTGCTCCTTACCTCTGTAACTCCACCCTGAATTCTGAAGGCCTGTTATCTGGAAAACCTCAGGTCCAGAGCATTCTGGATGACAGATCTCATGCACAACAACAACTTTTGACCAATAGTGTATAGAAGAAAGACAAAAAGCAGCTCCAATCCTCCAAGTCTGGAAGATATTATTGGAAGAAATGTGCAGTGATAAATAACCATAGCCCATGTAAGCAAACGAAAGTCATGTAAATCCTAGATCTTTACTATTGCATTGCTCTTCTTTTGCAATGTTAAAAAGAAAACATGATGACATGGGATTGAGATAAAATGATAATGAAGCATGGCCGCAGCCAGCATGGAAGGACTACGCCAAGGATAAACATCTGTACTTTGTTGTCTTTTACTTCTGATCCTCCCTTTATTCAAAACACACAGCCACCAAATTGCCTGTCGGTGAAATGTTTCCTTTCCCCCACCAGTGTGCATGTGAAACCTATATTCAGACACAGCATGGACAAGACTGGCTGAAGACAGTTGCAAACAGGCAAAGCAAAAGATTATTCCTGCTGCTTCTAATCCCCAGACTAATTCTAAAATTATTTCTCAAAATGCAATCAGAAACACGCTGCTCCATAACACACAGCAGTACTGGTCTTCACGCTGGATATTAGCGCTGATAATTAGGATAAACTGGTTACCTGGAACCATTGTAATGAGTGCAGGCCTTCTGTCTTCTGTTGGGCTGAGGCACAGTTAGGAACAAGGGACAACAGTATATGTGTTTGATATATGATGACCTAATCTAGGGAAAATAATGTACAGTATACACTCTCTTAAATTATTATCTCCCTCTTGGCTCCTATGAGTTGCAGCCTTTCAGTACAGTATGTGACCTTTTATCCAGAATGCTCAGGACCTGGGGAACATTTTTCTATAATGTGGACAACCATACTATAGTCTACTATACTATACTTTAAATCATTAAAGCATTAATTAAACCCAATTGGATTTTTTTTTGAGACAAAGAAAATATGTTTTAAACTGTGAAATTATTTTATACAAATGGAGTCTATGGGAGATGACTTTCCCGTAATTTGGGGCTTCTGGGTTTCTGGATAATGGATCCTACATCTGTATTCTTATTTGTAGTCTGAACATAACCCTAGCAATAATAAGAATAGTGCTTTGCTTGCTATATAATTGGTATCAAACTGGGCCTCCTGGATCCAACCAGAGAACTAGACATCCAGGACCCATTCACACAACAATTAGATTAGACATTGCAAAATGTTACAGAGGTTATATATTCTTAAAGGACAAGGAAAGGGTAAAATAGAATAAGGCTAGAAAATGCTGTATTTTGTATACTAAACATAAACATGAACTTACTGCACCACAAGCCTAATCAAACAAATGATTTATGCTTTCAAAGTTGGCCACAGGGGGCTGTCATCTTGTAACTTTTTTATACATCTTTGCAAGACTAGACTACATACACATGCTCAGTGTGGTCTGGGCTTCTTAGGGATCGTCATAAATGATCAAAAAACAAAGCTGCTGGAGTTCTGCATGGCTGTGAAGTAAGGCAGGGGCTCCCCATGCTGTTCATAAGTATGATTGTTTCCCTGCCAGGAGTTAGGGACCATCTGACAATTCCTATCCACAGCACTAAATGAAGGGAGAATTTCACTGCATACAGTCAGGTTTCTTATAAAAACGGTACACATTTTTAAATAAAAGTATATTGGGGATAGATTTCTTTTTCATTGAAGAAAATTGGATTTCATTTATTTGCCTTTCCTTGCCCTTTAAGGTGAAAAAAAGGCTGGTTTTCTTAGACTGGTGCTCATTAGGAGATCCTCTGGTACCAATCTAACCCTGTATATAAGCCAATACAATTAGCCAAAGAGAACTGAGGCCTAGAAGACCAGAAGACATGGTCTGGTATAACTGGTATGCCAAACAAATGGAAATTAAATTTAATTATATCTATCAAAATACAGGTCTATTGCAAAGTCATACAGGTATGAGATCTGTTATCCAGAAAGTCATACAGGTATGTGATCCATTACAGAAAGGCCATCTCCCATAGACTTCATTTTATCCAAATAATCCAAATTTTTTAAAATAATTTCCTTTTTTTCTCTAATAATAAAGCAGTACATTGTACGAGTATGGGAGCTGTTATCCAGAATACTCAGGACTTGGGATTTTCATAATTAGGATCATCATACCTTTAGTTCACTAGAAAATCATGTAAACCTAATAAAAAATAAACCTAATAGGTGTTTTTGCATCCAATAAGGACTAGTTTAGTTTGAATCATGTACAAGCTACTGTTTTATTATTACAGAGAAAAAGGGTATACTTTCAAACAATTTGGATTATTTGGATAAAATGTGAGGCTTTCCTTAATTTGGAGCCTTCTGGATAGCGGGTTTCTGCATAACTGATTCTATACCTGTACTTAATGCCAACTAAGATATAATTAATACTTATTGGAGGCAAACCCAGCCTGGGGATTATTTAATGTTTACATGATTATCCAGTAGACTTATGTTATGAAGATCCAAAATATGGAATGTTCTGCACCAGGTTCAGAGCCTTCCAGATAATAGGTCCCATACCTGTACATTTAATTTCTTTTTACAAGTTTTCTGTGTTAATACGTAAAATAAAACCAACCAAATTTCCATGGTGTCTCAGCGTGTGTCAGAACTACACTATTCTATCTGCCAGTTTCAATGCCTTCCAGAGTAACCTCACGCTTGATTTTAGCACTATATTTAGTACTCAATTACACACTTCAATAAGATGTGTAGTAGGCAAAAGAGTCTGATTAAGCACTTAATTTAGCACAAATCTCTATCTTGGTAGCTGTGTGTGTGTATGTTCTGCTTGGTGCCAAACATTAAATGATTTGTAGGCCTGAATCCATGTTAACTTATTTAGAAGGAAGAACTTAAAAGAGAATTGTGTTACCAAGTTAAATAGTGTATGCACCTATGCTACTGTTTTGGCTGGCCAAATAGAACATATAGGGGATAGAACTAGGGGTAGAACTAGGGAAAATTACTTTTTTCAGCCAACAATATTTCTGTACTTAGTTCTACTGACTTTTTGTCACAGGCAATTACCAGCTTCAATTATTAAAGAGGAATAGTGATGGGCGAATAGGGGGCGTTTCGCCATCTCTTTAGCGAATTTCTAGAGAAATTTGCGAAATGGTGTAAAATTTGCAAAACGCCACCATGTCTCGTTTTGGACGAGAATAAATTTGCCCATCACTAAAGAGGAACTATCGTGAAAATGATAATTTAATATAGACTTCCTCATACTGAAGTAAGAAACTGTCTAAGCGCAATCAATCAAAAATTCTGCATTGTT
>CM044435.1:120282412-120295190 GCA_024363595.1 Xenopus borealis | reverse complement strand
CGAAGTGTTCGATCGTTCGAATCGTAGGAAACATTTGAACGATCGAATGATTTCTTCATTCAGTCGAATGATTTATTCGACTGATCTAATAGATTCATCGTCGAATGATCGAATATCGAATAAAAGGTAGCCTAAAACTATTCGATTAGCATTCGACGATCGAATGCTGATCGAATATCGAGTAGAAACAAATTATTTTAGGGGAATAATAGTAAATTTGCCCCTTAATGTCAATGTATAATTTACATAGAGATAAAGCTTTTTTACCCTCTATAGCCATGCCTCTCTGCATTTTAAGCTATCTTCCATGGGAGGCATTAAAAATGACTTAAACTGTTTTTCATACTGAAGAAGCAAAGCAATGTAAGTTCACTGAAATATTGCCTGCCATTTTTAGTGAAGAGCACTGACGGTTCATAAATTGTTGATTTTAGTTCCATGTGAATCCTTTAAATTGAAGAGTGAATTAGAAGTTATAAATCATCTCTCATCAAGCAGGTTATATTATAATATGGGCAAAGGCATAGTTTGCCAGCTATTGATCCTTGGGAAAGCTGGATTTGTGAACAGTACAATCCATTATTAGATGTAGGCTGATATGCACATCCCCAAGATGAACAGCCCATAGGCAAGATTGTATCTTTTAACATTTGTGTAGAACCAAACGCCTACAAGTGTGTCCTACAATTCCTCCAACTAATTTACCAGTAGAACTCAGCCCTCTCTGTTTTATGGTAAAATTCTAGTATCTTCCCTTGCACATATTTCCTAACATTTGAAAAATGGAAAGAAGGATAAAAAACATCTGCCATGCTAAGCTGGGCTGAATTTTTTTACCCATTTTGTGGCCATACCCCTAAATATCACGCCCACTTACCAAAAATTGTCAGGTTATGGAAAGTTTGAACACATTTCTTGTTTAGGGTCTTGTGTTATATGTTATTATAATTTTGCTAATGAAGGAGAACTGCCCTTTAAACTGAAAGTCTCAGTTCTCCCAAGAGACCTGTTTATCTTATGGGTTACAATTGTATCTAAGGTTATGAGTATTCTGGGATATCTGCCAAAACAAATTATTTTATTAAGTTTCAGAAACTTTGCATCTTTTTTCAAGTGTCGGAAATCAAAGAGAAACTTGGGACATTTCACTAAGAATCCGGTACTGTGAGCTGAGCTGTTAAAACCTGGACTGTCCTGCGAAAAACAGGACAGTTGGGAGATATGCTTGCGCATCAGTTAAAATCATCTTCAAAAGGAAACCTGTTGTATTTAAGGTTGCTCAATATTTCCCATCACAAAAAGTAAAATTATTTTATTCTATGTTTTGTATTTGTTCATATTCAATGGAAACAGAACCATATGGGCACCCTGGACTACACATAACAGTGCTAACTGGAATGCACTAGATCAGGGATCTGCAACCTTGGCTCTCCAGATGTTAAGGAACTACAAGTCCCACAATGCATTTGCCTTTATGAATCATGACAGACTCCTTCATTGCATTGTAGGACTTGTAGTTCTTTAACAGCTGGAGAGCCAAGGTTGCAGATCCCTGCACTAGATGGTAATATTCTTCTGGGCACCAGTACTTATTCGCCCTTGTTGCGCCTTTTTTAATTTGCTAGTGAAGGTGGTATGCCCATGATGATACAACACTTTCTAGTACTTGCATACAAGACATACCTGTGGGTGGTAAGGGTGACAATAAGTTGGACTAAGGGCAGGCAACAGTAGAGACATGTGCCTAGCCACCCTCCCCACCCCCATTGATTTGCCCTAGGCATTTTTCTCTTCTGCCTACCCTTAGTTTTAGCCCTATTCGTTAATAAGCTCTAATGTATTGTAGCAAACTGTCTCTTAAAATAGCTGGCTATGATGCAAAGTTGCGTGTAAAAGACAGATTACTTGGGGGAGGGAGTTGTAGGATTTTTAATTGATTATATTTAGAATGTTTCTAATTGCCATTAGATGAAGGTTAAATAAAATTTAAATCTTCTTTTCCTTTTTTTGCCCCTCTCTGATCATTATGAATTAAATAAAAATATTACCATTCCGCCTTTTTCAAAGGTAGCTCTGCAAAGAATCTGGGACCACTTAATAATAATATCAGTTTTCTCTGGGGAAAACCAGAAAGCTTCAGTGGAAAGAAAAGGTATAGTATGAAAGATTTCTATAACAAATGAGCATTTTTAAAATGTACGTTTCTCTTTTCCAGGTTTTTAGGTCTTTTTCTTTCTCTAATTTTGTGCACACCTTTATGCTTTTAGCTTCTATTTTTAGCTCGATACCGGCTCAGCAAACTGTGTGACACATATACAGAGAGGACAATTTATCAAATAAGCCATGTGTGTGGTTGGAAAGTACTTGTTGATCAGATATTTACTCTAATAAGGCAAGGAAAAGTAGGTGAACATTTATAACAACATATTTCCATTGATTGGATACAATTTGCATTTCTGTTGTTGTTGCCCCTTTCCTTCATTTATCCCTAAGTGTATTGTTATACCCACAAGAATATAAAGCCAATATGATTACATGATAGATCATCTGAGCTGCTACCAACATCTACAGAATACCCCAACTACTTTTTTAAAAGTTATAAATCAGGCATGGTAGCATATGGTCCACTGCTTCTTTAAATTTGATTATTTCACCATACCCCATGATATGTACTGAAAGGGATCAGGGATTACTTCTCAATTGACTGCTACTGTACACACAGAACAACAGTTGGTGCCTATGTTTTGATATCAATGATACCTGTTGACCTACAGTACTAGTACAGTGGTTCCTGACTGTGGGGCTTGGGAAATCCAGGAGCCATGGTAGGGGTTTCTCAGGTTGAATGATGATTTGGCTATTTGGAGATTTAGATTGCCCTGAACGTCGAACTTGAAGGTCAGATATGGTGTGAATTGGGATGAAGACTTACATGTCTAAATGTCTTCCACAGTCATGTTTTCCTTCACATCTAACCTTGTTGTTGACTAAGAGGAGCCTTAGGAGAGTCACATGTTAGATTTAAAAGGGGAGCTGCAACCAAAAAAGTCTGCTCTAGTGGGTAGTTACCTGTTGAGTAATCAATGATGGATTAAATAACATATAATTAACTGGGTGCGGTTTGTTGAGTAGCCTCGCCTTTCTAAGTTTAAGGAGACTATTCATTGTGGCTGAATATATACATATAAATAAAACATTTATCTAGGTATGTTTTCATAGCTAAGAGAGGTATTGATCTTTTTATTTTTATAGATAGTTAGAAAAGATCTTCTGTGAGTTAAGATAAAATGACAAAAATGTGTGTGAAATCGGAGCTGTTTTGCCTCTATTAACATAGTGAGCAACTATGCTTTGTGTTGTACCGTGCAGTATTCATTATGGCAGTCATTAGACGAAAGGGTCTTAAAAATCTTTGAAAGGACCACATCCAGCCAGCAGGATGCTGGTGACTTTATTCAGCTGGTTCATTGTTCCTTTATAGAGCCGGTTCTATTCAAAATTATGTGATAATTGGAATAATTATATGGTATTTACAGCACACATGGAATTACCTTATCTATCTATTTGTTTTACTCCTTTTTATTTTGTTTCAATTGTCCTCTGTAAACCCATGTCACAACTTTATAAGTAACACAGTCAAAACATACTTTTGTGTATCAAATTGATTTGAAATTCTCAGAGTCTATAGATCTGGTCAAGCAGAGGCATAAAACAAACTAGAAATTAACACAAAGACAATAATCTAAGTCCACTCATCTTACATCCCTAAGGCTGGGGACAGACAGGGAGATTCAGGGAGATTCTGTCGCCTGGCGTTTAATAGCAGGCGACAATCTCCCCGAACTTCCTTCTGCCTGTCCGTCACTAGTTTAAATGGAAAAGCGCCAGCGCTGTGCACACGCGGCGTGACGATTTCCGGAATCGCCCGAAGTTACTTCGTGAGGACACTTTGGGCGATTCCGGAAATCGCTGCGCCGCGTGTGCACAACGCTGGCGCTTTTCCATTTAAACTAGCGACGGACAGGCAGAAGGAAGTTCGGGGAGATTGTCGCCTGCTATTAAACGCCAGGCGACAGAATCTCCCAGAATCTCCCTGTCTGTCCCCAGCCTAAAGGTCTTGTGGACATGTGTATGCATCCTGGTTAGTATATGTTGAGTTCTTTTTTATAGAACTAAAATTTTTTGCTGCCACACTTGACGTTTTGAATGTGTATGAACTCCTGCAAAGACAGTAGGAAGAACTGGATCTCTTTGTGCTGTTTATCTTAGCTGAGATGGAGCACAAATCCTTCAAGCATCTCAGATACTTTGGGAGTCACCCCATATTTATATACTTGCATGAGAAATGCAGAAGCGTGGTTAGTTAAGAAAAGGGGTGGGCAGCATGGCTAACAATCACTTTATTTAAGGTGTGGGGTGGTTGACATCTCAGGACCTGTTTTCAACATAGCCTCTGTTTCTGTGAGAGGAACTCTTTGTCTACAAAGAATTGTTTCAATCTCTAAATAACAACCAGTCTTTTTCTTAATGCCTTTACCTCCCCAAATATTGGAAGGTAAATGCCAGCAGCGATTATCTGCCCAGCAATGGATGTCATATCACTTTCACACGTCACTGTTTTTTAGAGAAACAGAAAATCCCACTTTGGCGTAAGGTGAGAAAAACAGCTGACCTAATCTATGGCTTGGGCCACACGTCTCAACATTGTCAATATCTGACATAGATTTACTGTCTGTTTCCTTTAGATGGCTGATTTTCTCAAAAACAAAACAGTTCCGTGTGCAATCAAGATGCCAAGACTTGTTTTGAGGAGAACAAAAACAGCCCGACAAGCTGAATAAAACCACGCAAAGGAATCTCTGCAGAAAGAATGACTCCTTTCGTCAAACCCACTGACAGAAGCTGACATGAAAAAGGTGAAAAATAAGCTGTTAGATACTGTCGGGTAAAATATAAAAGTATATAACTGGCTTACTCTGCAAATCACGGCATTGTCAAAGCTACTGCTCTGTTATATAAATCCCAAAGATAATAGTCATGTAGGGTGGATAGGGGCCCTGTAATAACATATGCTATTACCTGCTTATGCCCACAATTTGGATTTACTTATTGCTCCATAAGACTAATGGAACAACGTTTCTATTTCTCCCCCATTGATTTTATTGAGGCCAGTGAAAGCTAGCAAGGTTTCTGGCACTTCTCCGATGGCTGAAATACACAGGTGAATAGCCAACCCAGTTTGCTATTAGCTTATGGTGGTAAAAAGGGGTGTGCTTCCCCCTACAGTTCCACTGTAATTGTTTCCATATTCTTGCATGTTACAGTCACTGCAATAGTGCATTTTGTAAAAACAAATGCAATTGAACTTGCATTTTGATGCATATCTGGTGTAAGTTGTTTATAGCTTCTAGTGGCAGTTGCATCAGAGCATGTTTTCAAAATGGCACTTGCATCTCATTTACTGTGTGCAAGCCTGGAGTCTGTTGATGGTGACGTAATTATATCTTACTGGGCCCAACAGCAAATTATTTTTCAGGCCCCCAAAATGTCTAGAGGGAACATGGGAAACCTGATGTTAAGTCTAGGGTAGCTGCAGTTTCAGGGTTCCCCAGCTTTATTAGTCGCAGCTCCCACACTTGTAGATGTATTCATAAATGACTACATATATGATTGCCAAAACTGCCAAAAACATGCCAAAACTGTTTATCCATACAACTGGAAGCAGATATGATTGCTCTGGTGAAGTAACCTCACCCAATTCGTCTGTTTGGCCAAATTTTTACTAACAATATTGGAAAACTTGCTTGGAGTGGGAAACCTCTAAACAACATTAAGAAATTGAAGATTGGTTTCAATATAATGTGCCAGGATATCAAGAAATTGAAGATTGTTTTTAATATAATGTGCCAGGATATAACTAGTGACTGAGAGTTACATAAAGTTCCCTTTTCCATTTAAAGCCAGGCAAGGGGGAATCTCACAAGTGACACACATACTGGGGAACACTGCAGGCAACATTTTTCAAGCACTGATTGCTCTTATTTTGGAGCTACAGTCTTGATATAGATAGCTGACCTATGGACAGCTGTACATGGTGCCGTTGATTACTATGACCCTTACACAAGGTTATTGGTGACATCACAGGCATTCATCCTTTATGCTGCATGATGTGGCTTACTCTAGTTATGAACGTTCTGGGGGGGAGGGAGCGAACCAATAGGTCCAACCACTAATAAATAAAAAGAAAAAAACCTGAATTCAATTCTAAGGTATTGAATTGATATCTATGCCTCCACTGTACTGATGGAACATGTGCATGTTATAGGTATCGATGGTTAATGAGGGTCAAGGGAAATCTGACACTAAATACTCAGCTCTGCTGTTATCCTGAGACTATCCTGCCCTAAAGTGTTTTTGTGATCCTAACTGGACAGTAAAGCTGTGCCAAACCTATCTTCACTAACATGGGGAAACATTCTCCAGCAAATGCCCTAGCAAGTGCTTCTAAACAGACCCAACTCAACTCCAAGATGGCACTGGCCACAGACAGCTCCTTCTCCTCTGCTTAGGTGAACAGTTACAAGTCAGCCTTTAGCACTAAAGAAGCATGGGTTAGTACCAGCCTTCCTTTTAGTATTCACCAATGCACCCAGTCCATCCAGCTTTGGTAGTCACTGCACAAGTACAGCTACTTTTATTTGAGAAAAAGGTAAATGTAAAACATTTTGGGAGACCCTTCTTCATGTGAAAACAAAGTTGGCCATTTAGTGCCCCTGCAGACAAAATTTTGTGAGTTTTGGAGCACAAACCTGCCCCATATACAGTATCTCTGACTGTTGCAGCTATTGAGGCCGCTGATTTCCTGCCGAACAGTCCCCCTTCCTTGGCTCCCTCACACACTTCAGATGTAGGCCTCAATGGCGACACAGATCCAATTGCTAGGGGTCAAGGCAGATGATCTTGAAAATCACCTACAGGGCAACAACATACGATTGGTGGGGGTGCAAAGAGTACACAAGGAAACACACCAGAGACCTTTATGGAACAATTTTTGATCTCTCTCTCTCAACATACAGCATTGTGAGTCCCAGTGAATGGGATGTTATGACAGAGGGCTGATTAAATCTAGAGTGAGCAGTTGGAAAAAGAAAAGGGAGGAGAGGGGAATTCAAGTTGAAGGGAGATTAGCAGAAGCAGAAACACAGTATACACTACAACCAACCCCAGGAATATAATTTTTTACTGCAGCAACCACACAAGAGCAATCTATAACATAAGATTGCCTAGTTTGGGGACCGAACACACCCCAGATGGCATTATGCTGTTGTATATGCAAGGGATTAATACGGTCTTCCAAAGTTACTTCTCCCGTGTCTGTAAGTCCAGAGTTACTTACTCAAAGGATGAGCTGCAAGCATACAGTACCTGGGAGACATACGCTTTCCTACTATAACTTTAGAAGACAGGGGTTCAGTGAGTTAACTACTGTAAATAGGAAATAGAGGATGCAATAGGTATATTCCCTAATGACAAAGCCCCAGGCACTGATGTGATCCCTACAGAGTTTTATAAATACTATAAGGAAGATATGGGCCTTATACTAAAAACATGCTATGATCAGATATCATCTGATACCCTACCCCCATACATGACAGAGGCTCTTTTTCCACTGATTCCATAAAAACGGGAAGGGCCTAACATTATGTGAATATTACCACCAACTTTCATTGTTAAATTATGATATTAGAATACTAGCAAATGAATTGGCTTTAAGATTGAACAATGTCAAACCGATCCATAGTAACCATACAGAGTTTATACTATGAATATCGGGCAATTTTTTCAAATCTACATATACCACATACCAATTCCGGTAAGAGGGTCAATCTGTCATTAGACGCTGCTAAAGCCTTTGATTCCATTGAATGGAAGAAGATCTTGCTAGATTTATCTTTCGGGATTAGTTATATTCCCACCCACTATCTAAATTCTAAAGTATGCACAAATACCTTGGTCTCTGAATCCTTTTCACTTGAGAAGAGTACTAAGCAGGACTGAGCCCCATCTCTAGCACTATTTGCCCCGGCCATTGAAGTATTGGCCATTTCTATCAGGGCTAATAAGAGGATAGTGGGCTGTATATTGTTTCTGGCGGACCCAGCAGATTTATCCGGGAAGTTCTCTGGTTGGCTCATAAATTGGGGAAATCCAACATATACCCTTGGGATGCTGAAGCCCCACATTAGCAACTGCCTAATCAACCCCTGAAGTGGGTTACCAACTTTTTCAGGTATCTTCTTTACTAAGAACCATCAGCAATACCTGAGAACCAATCTCAACCCCACACTTGCCAAAATAACTAGCCATATAAAAGAATGGAGCTCGCTTCCTTCAATGGTACCAGGTAGAATGGCCATTTGTAAATTTACCAGTTTTCCCAGTGTTTTCCCAATTATACTCCGACACTGAAACGTTAATTTGTTCAAGGAAGTCTAGGAGGATGTCATACTCAGTACAGCAGCTACCTAGACTACAAGATGGAGTGGCTCTAATGGACTGTAGTTTCTATTATATGGCTTCCCAATTGTAACATTTCTTAGTGTGGATTAGACGTGGTAAAATGGATGCTTCCTATAATCTCCTCAGCACATCCTGGGGTAGTGAGGCAGTACCTCCTCTGGTATATTTGGATCCATAGGCGACTTTGTATGCTGCTCCCCATCATAGGAACCATTTTTCATGTATGGGATGCTGCACTGTACTTATCCAAAACCAGGGGACCTCTCTAAATACCAGTGAGAGAATGATAAGATCTCCCATTTTAAGAACCCAGACTTACAGAGCTTCTGGCACCCACAGGGAATACACATATTTGATGACCTATACAGTATGTATTTAAATCCTCTGATCATGTTAAAACTGATTTTGATATAACAGCTAAAGCATGGCTGCAATAATACCAACTGAAATAGGCAGCCAAGGCTCAGTGGCCGATATCCAATAACAAACTTTTGTAGAGCCAACCTCTTATCATGGATTTACTTTATTTTACTGATAAATAAAAAAACAACTGTAACTTCAGAAATGGATGGAACCTTTGTATTCCATATTTGGAGGATGAGGAATGGGAGGAAGTTTTAGAGTTCCCTAGCATGGTGTTCTTCAATGTTAGGAGCATAGTCTCCCGAACGATTATTTTGCACCATGTATACATTAGACCTGTCTGTATGCACAAAGCAAAATTAAGTTCAAATGACTCTTGTCCTAAATATAAATTGTCTGGTACAGATTTCCCTTATCAAATGTTTAGTTGATTTCTACCCAACAAATTCCAGTTTTTGAGGGTATATTTCAGTCAAAACTTGGGTAAAAAGAGATTTATTATGCCCCGAAGCTGGAAAAATACTCCAAAACAAATACTCCAGCTAAACCCTGTCGAGGTTATGTAAAATTCAATCACAGATGTCCCTTGAACAATTTGAAGATGTTTGTAACCTTCATAATGTTCAGGTTTATTTCGGTGGGTTTTGTTAGAAAACTCGATTAATTTTAGGGATTCAAGTTTTTTGCCCAGAAAACTTGATAAATTACAGTGTTCACATTTTTTCACCCCAAATTCATTGATTCAAGTTTTTTCCATTCAGGTACTTTCATAAATGAAAAAACAATTGATTTATGAGTTCATTTAAGTTATAGAAAACCTCACAAACTAAAACTTGACCTTTGATAAATGACCCCCTTAATGCGGAGTAGCCCAACAATTGTCCCATTCTGAACAGAGGTGTGTGAAGTAGTTACTGGGCTTACCATAGTACAAGTCCCTGCATCTCCCAAGACATGTCTTCTTGGTATCTTACCAAGAAAAAAATCTTATGAGGGAGCACATCACACTGGCTTGCCTGGTGTATATTCAGGGTCACACCAAATAAATTTTATCTGGTATGGCAATGTTGGCTAGATGCTCAGGGTCTGTAGGATATACTGCACCCTCTTGAGAACACTGCTTCATTGTGTGTACCTTTGCAATGTATGCTTGCTTTCCCTTATATTCATCTAAAGACTATATGGCAGACTAAATGTATCCAATGGATAATGGCACTGAGCATTGATTACCCACCAATTTTTGTTTTACTTTTTTTCTTTTGTAATTTTTTATTATTAAAAGCAATAAAAAAAGATTGTTAAAAAAATACTCAGCTTGAATATGCAATATATACTGGCCTACCAACATTCAGCAAGAGATTCAAGGTAGAGGTGAAATCTCCTACCAAGTTGAGAATCCCCCCCCCCACTCTTGACAGAGCCATGGTTGATGAGCGATAAGCAATTTCCTGTATGAATGTAGCGCTGTGATATAAATATATTTGCCTTTATGTAATTGTACTCCGTGTTATTAAAATGTCAATGTGCTACTGTTCCTGAAAGCACAAATTAGGCTGATCTAAATAAAATACTGCTCTATTTTTAACAGTGATGACTAGATCTGTAAGTTTCTCTGATTTTCTTTCATGGCATACTGTAGAAGTGCATGCAACCTTTATCTACATCTAATATATAATATTTATTTATTTATTTATTTAAAATAGGCCCGCAATGACCTCAAGGTGAGCATATCAGGGAGAGATCCACTTGTCTAACGACCTCACCAAATGAGTGGATCTCTGTGTATATGGCCACCTAAAGGGCAGAGACACATGCTGCAATTCAGGGAGATTAGTCGTCCTGCGACAAATCTCTACTTCGGGATGACTAATCTCCCTAAACTGCCCCCCACCGGCTAAAATGAAAATCGGCAATGGGGCACTCAGAGCGCTACGTTTTCCGAAGTTTCCCCATGAGGCAATTTCGGGTGACTTCGGAAAACGAGTTTCTCCTCTTTCCACCGCTGATTTTCAATTTAGCTGTCGGGAAAGCAGTTCGGGGAGATTAATAGCCCGAGGAAAAGGCGATTTGTTGCCAGGCGACTAATCTCTCCTAAATAGCGTCTCTACACTAAAGCATTCTCAGACTCTGGTATACAACAGGCTGAATAATTTGCAAAATGCAAAAAAAAGGGGAAACGAATTGAAGTCAATGGGGGTCAACGTGCAGCAATTTTTTACTCGCTGGGCAATGTTTCAATCGCTTCTAAATTTAGTGGTCATTTTTTTCTTATGCTGACTTTTTTGTCCAAATGCATTAGTCAATGGGTGTTTTTTCTTATGAACATTTTCTCTTTTCTTATGAACATTTTCTCATTTTCTCCACATTTGCGCATGGCGAAATGTGGAATTTTGCTGCTAATCCATTGCTGCTGAAAAAATGTGATCATCACTATTGAAGTGTATTCAACTTTTCCTTAGTATTTTAGCACCAGGTATGGAATACTTTAGCATCGGTTTTGATTGGTTTCAATCCACTATGACATACACATAGCACTGCCTAGATACAAAAGATGAGAGTTTTAATTCTCCCATAATACATCATGGGCGAAGACATGCAAATCACTCCTTAATGCCTGTTTGACCAACTATGCATCCATACAGCCTAATGGCTCAGAGCCATATATCCAAACTTGTAAACCGAGTGTTTCAATCATTTTTGGTATCTAGGCAGTGCTATGTGTATGGCATGAGACAAGAAAATACCTTCTGAATTCAGAAGGCTTCACTTTGCATTGAATTGCTTGTGAAGGACTTTTTGGCTCATTTCAGTCCTTCTCGTCCTAACCAGGTTCGGGTTTCCTATTAATATCATGAGTAGGCAACTGAACACTGGCCAAGAAAAGGCAATGATCAAAGACAGGTGGCATTGTTTCTGTTCCCAGTTACGAGACATAAAGCACAGTTCCAGCAATTTTCTTTTTACATGTAAATAAAAAAAAACAAGTGAAACCTGCATATAAATAAATTCCTCCGCTGTGTTGCAGGCTTCTCTCTCTGCTGCTAAGGGGATTAACAATACCCGCAGAGCTGTGATTGTAAAGCACAAGACAATTTATAGCCATCGTCAGCCTCCATATGGTTTCTTCCTTGGAATGAAATTTCCAAAATGGCATTAATATATGCACTGAAAATACTGCACTACGGAATCATTGAATAACTCGGAGCATGCCTTTATAGGCATCGATCGTCACTTAGCATTCTGTGCAAGCAAAATGTGCCTTCTTCCTTTGCTTTCCTTATTCCTTGGAAGCTTGTCAGAAATTGCATATTCGCTGAATTCCGACGCATCACTTGATGCATGGAAGTGAATTATAGTACACACAGTATATATTAGACATAGTATGCAATAGATAAACAGAAACACACACAATATACAGAAATAAATAATGCCTGTTGAAGATCTACTTCCCATTTTCAACATTTTGCCACTAACCATATATTAGTTGTTGTTAAGTTGTGTGTCTTACAGTTCTGCCTTCATTTTTCATAAAGACCAGAAGCTAATAGCATTTTGATTAAGATGCACTGTTTTTATGAGTGGCATTATTATAGCTTGTCTTTCTTTGCTCATGACCTATTCTTCCATCACTATACAATTCAAACAATTGCCAGGTAGCCTGGCTGCCAGGTTCAGTGACCCCTAGATAGAGTTTTCTGAAAATGAGGAGCAGAAAAACAAAAAGAAAAGTATGCTGCTTGTTTTTATAAAACTTGTCAATTTAATACTTAAAAATATATCTACAACAGTTTTTTCTTTTCAAATTTGTAGAGACAAAAATATTTGTGTTTTGTGACAATAGTAAACAAACTACAGGTATGGGACCTATTACCTGGGATTTTCTGAATTAAAGGGA
>CM044435.1:120252697-120263080 GCA_024363595.1 Xenopus borealis | reverse complement strand
AATTTATTCGCCCATCACTATCTATCTATAGATGTATGTTATCCACTCACTTAAACTGTAAGATCTTTGGGGCAGGGACCTCCTTCCTATTGTGTCTCATACCAAATGGCACTTAATCGCTTTGTATTATTATGTATATTCATTTATTGTACTTATTATAATAGTTGTCCTCCCTGTGCGTACTTTTGTATATTATAAGATTATACAGTGCTGCATATCCTTGTAATGCTTTATATAAAGTTATACACACAAATAGACTTTCCCAGAAGGAACCCTCTGCAGGGTCATTGTACGATAATTCTTTTTTGTTTTTACAGCAAGGTATTCCTGCAGAGGGTTACATTTAGGGCTCAGTTTCCAAATTTTGTAAACATGTTGAAGAGTAGCGAAGAATTTGCAACCTCAAATTCACAGTCAAATTATCTGCCATCTTTTTCAGCCCCTCCTGACAGTTTGCAAAAATTTTTTGTCATATATACAACATTGTTACTGTAATTTCACACTCCAAAATTTCATAATGTCATAATGAAAATGTCAGGGCAAACATCTCTAAATTATCTGGCTTATTTCAATTTAGAGAAGACGTTTTGGAGCACAAATGACATATTTCTAGTGCAATAAGGACAATTGTTTTACTGTGCATCTATCATATACCTGGTGTGAATTTGTTGTATATACAGTTTGGTGACCGACACTTTTATAGCTGCATTTTTTGTGTTCATGGAAAACAATCCACTTCGATCCTTGGTGGTTTGACCATTAAATTGAGCAATCAAAAACATGGGACTCACTTATTAACATTGGGTCTACAAAGCAGTAACCAATAATAACCTGAGATGTCCTTATATTACTTTCACAGCATATACAAGCACAATGTTAACTGCCTCTTTATTGCTTTGGGTGACTGCACTACAATACATTTTTCAGTGTTAGTAACTGAGCACCAATGTGTATCAGCCCTATTATTGGGGTACACCCCATCCCTCAGATGCACACAAACATTCCATTTATTTGCAATAGACATTGCTCCTATCTGACAAGTCTCAAAGTCGAGAGCAAATAATGCCCAGTAACCAAATGGAATGAAATCTTAACAGCTTTATATGTCATTAATGGATATGTTTTTCTCTACTGAGTCTCAGGTCCCAACACAATTCAATGAATGGCAGAATCCAATCACTAAGTAAATTAATAAATCACTTTGTGTGACCTTGACTTGAGCAATATGCCTGTTAAGTCTATAAAGACACATCGACTTATGCCGTGTTCCTTCTCTGTTCCACAAAATAAAATAAAAAGAACCCAGAGCAATGGAAATGTTATGTAAATGTGTTGTGTTTTTGGCTGTTGTGCTTTGAATAAAGGGACAGAAACAGATGGGCCAGCCTAACTAACCAAATGACCAGTCTAAGCAAGAAAATGTGTGTCGGAATCCTCTGCTGGAATGTCAAAGCTGTGTGCAAGCGGCAGGACACCTTCCCCGCACTGTGCCGCTCAGCTGTTTATATCTGGATATGACACCTAATTATCTGTGTTTTTATTGGTCTGGAAGCAGATGCAGCATTGCTGAACGATGGTATTCACGGCAGGAGCAGGAGTTTAGCCTCCCTGCAGTAACATTGTAGCAGTGGAGATATTAAATAACAAAGCTATTATTGCTCCAGCATTGATGCTTTTTCTCTTTTTAACGGATAAATAACCTATCCAAAGTGATACTTTATGAGGTGTAAGGATGACAGCAGCGGGCAAAGCAGCAAATACAGAACTAACGTAATATATTAAGGCTGAATTTTCTCTTTTATCTATTACCTTTGGGCAGAGAAGCGTGTTCTCGCATAAATGCAACAGAAGACTGTTCCCTACAAATAGAAACCATGTGCTAATGGCTAAGGTATTCAATGTACTAAACACAGCAATTGCAGATCTCTGGCACCATTGTGCAACACTTTGTTCTTCTGGTTTGCTCTTGGCACATCAAAGATGGTTTAACGGATACGCACACGATTATTTGCAGTTGGAGATCTTTCGCCTTTTATGACGCCACCAACTGAATCAACGTTTCGGGGGGTTCAACCCCCCTTCCTTAGGCAAATATAGCAGTACAAAGGTCAGAGCAAGGCCACACTGGCCAGGCACCCTAGGCAACCTGGCCAGCTGTGGTGCCGGCTGAGCACACAAATGCACAAAGGGACGCTGGCGTCACCTTGTGCATGTGCGCTGGAGTCACTTTGTCTGCGATGACGCCAGCTTGCATGAAGCGCAGATTGGCATGCGCGTAGGTGCCAGATGAAGACAAGGAGTGACAGGACTGGACAAAGGTCATGGCTAAGGAATGACTCCAAACAGGTACTATATTGCTTTATGTGAAACCTTCAACAACCCTACACTATAAGTGCTGATCAACACAACCAAACTCAGTTGCAGTGGAACCGGTTTACTTACTTATACAACTGCATTACTATGTCCCACTGTAGGATCATATGATTTCTCTTTGATCCTAACAAGTTATTATTCAAGCATAAAGAAGTAAGTAACCATCCATCTCCTAATTTCATCCAGTACTTAAACTGGCCCCCCTAATCCTAGGATTAGGGTATAGTTACATAGTTAAATTGGGTTGAAAAAAGACAAAGTCCATCAAGTTCAACCCCTCCAAATTAAAACCCAGCATATACACACACACCCCTCCACTCTTCACACAAACCGTATATGCCCATAGCTATACTAACTGTAGAGTTTAGTATCAAAATAGCCTTTGATATTATGTCTGTCCAAAAAATTATCCAAACCCCTCTTAAAAGCACCAACAGAATGAGCATCACAACATCACCCGGCAGTGCATTCCACAACCTCACTGTCCTGACTGTGAAGAACCACCTACACTGCTTCAAATGAAAGTCCTTTTCTTCTAGTCTGAAGGGGTGGCCTCTGGTGATCCTCTTTATGGGTAAAAAGGTCCCCTGATATCTGTCTATAATGTCCTCTAATGTATTTGTAAAGTGTAGGGGGGTCCACACTTTGGAAGCTGCCGTTTAGTGGAAATAAACCTTTACTGACAGTGTTGAAGGAGGGTAAGTTGTGTGGGGGGGACCTCTTCCTTGTTCTGGTGGCACAGAGAAAAGCAAACCCACCAAGAGCAGGTAACATAGGGTGGTGAGAAGGCATTTGCTTTGGGTTACTTGGTTTGTGACAGCTTTCAGAAATGCTTTCCATGGGTTGGGGAAGTCCTATGCCCCAAATTTATGTGAAATTGTGCCAATGGTGTTGTATGGTCTCCTTGGGAAAGGGGTCCCAAGGGGAATAAATATGGTTGCCCACTCATATTGCTGGTGGAAGCATTGCAAGGTTTTTTTATTATTACTATTTAATTATCCATTTATATATATATATATATATATATATATATATATATATATATATTTGCTTGAAGGTAAAGTTGTTGCATGTTTAATCCAAACAATTTAAACATCATAATTGTCTCCTGGGTGGATTAAAAGGGACGAGGGTTACGGTGGCATATAAAAGGGGAGAAAGAGAATGATTAGAATGGTAAACAGGCAAATTGGTGCTGTACAGTCAAGGCTCTTTTCTCAGTGTCCCTGCTCGCCAGCAGAGCTTAGCCTTTTTCTCTCAGCACTATTGAGTCTGCAGTTTTAAACTGTGACCCCTGATAAAAAAAAACAAGCAAACAGAAACCATTAAAACATGCCTATGAACCACATTTTGCATTCTGACAGAGGAAAAAGGAATGTTTGGTCGCCACAATAGAAAATGGAATGTGCATTCTTGAAAACAGGCAGGTTTCGCCGCGGTAAATTAAGTAACCTTCACCTGAGCTTCCATGGAAATCTTTCATTCCTATCTGCAGCCCGAGATGCTTAGCGGATAATAGTGGTGGAGTGTGGGCAGGCTGCGAGTTTCCAATCACAGACTTATCTGTGAATATTTATGATGGGTTTAACTGTCCTCGGCAACGCAATTTACCTGCTGATGTTCTTTAGAATCCTACAAGAGCACCACTGATTGCATCTTTACAAGTGGAGAAAACTCTGTAAACGGTATTATGAAACCTTAGCCTTTAGATTAACAAGGAGCAGTGTTTGTGGGGAGAAGATAATCACTACAAATTGTGTACAATCTGCAAAGCAGACAACTTTAAGCTGCCGAAGCAAGTGGCGTGTGTAATGTGCAGGTGGGGTACATCTGTGAGCAGAGACAGTTTGCTTTCCCCGTACAAGTGAAAGTGACTTACAACAATTAGATGACTAAACAATTCGGCAATTATTCTCCTGTAGTAAAACCATGGCGATGTCAAACTGTCAGCTGTGTCTCCAGTATTAGACTGCAACTCTCATCATGCCTGACTGACTTTGCTGGAGGCTGAAGAGCACAAAACAATGTGTAGCATGGAGATAATATGATCAGGATGGATGGAAGACAGAAGGGGAAAAAGGGATGAATGTTTAAGCGTTTAGGGCTGATTGGGAACAAATGAATAAAATGCATGCAACCGTAAGTGCTACAGCATTGTAAATATATTGTAATCAATTAGTAGATACATGCTGCATACTAAACTGATTTACATGCAGCCATGCATCATTCATCTAATTTAATTGTTAACTAGCATGCAGGATGTGGATTCAATGTGCGGCCAGAATTAAAGAGGTGCTGTGACAGACCTACTCTCAAAGCATCTCAACACTAACTGAACTGTACATACACTTCTCTCAACAACCCACCGATATACACCTCCTCCAATATCCCACCACTAACTAAAGCTACATATAGCTCTACCAACATCCCACCACTAACTGAACTCTACATACATCTCTATTAAACATCCCATCACTGACTGAATTTTACATGCATATCTCCCATGATCCCACCACTAACTGAACTTTACATACATCTCTCCCAAGATGCCACCACTAAGTAAACTCTACATACATCCCTCCCATGATCCCACCACTTACTCAACTCTACATACACCTCTCCCAAGATGCCACCACTGAGTAAGCTCTACATACATCCCTCCCATGATCCCACCACTAACTGAACTCTACATACATCTCTCCCAAGATGCCACCACTAACTTAACTCTACATACATCTCTCCCAACATCCCACCACTAACTAAACTCTACATACACCTCTACCAACATCCCACCACTAACTAAACCCTACATACACCTCTATCCCACCACTAACTAAACTCTACATGCACCTCTCCCTAGATCCCACCACTAACTGAACTCTACATACACCTCTTACAACATCTCACCACTAACTGAACTCTACATATACCTCATCCAACATCCCACCACTGACCAAACTCTACATACACCACTTCCAAGATCCTACCACTAACTGAACTCTACATTCCAAATTGCCTCTCCTATAGACTCAATTTTAATTAAATAATTCAGATTTTTAAAATAGATCTTTGTTTTCTTTGCAATAATAAAGTGGTACTTTGAACTAATATATAATGAGGACTCCATGAATGATGTAAGGCTGTCTAGCTTTTTATGTTCTAAGAACATAAGATAGTAAGACCAGCTAATACGAAAAGCCTGTGCTTCAAAAATTATTGATAGCTGTATGTAGCTCTCCCTTAGGTACTATTAGCCTAAAGGCAATGGACTGCAGAACTGAAGAGGTATTCAGGATATATTCCACACCCTAAACCGTTTCTGCTCTAGGGGATCTGGATCTCTATTGCTAGCAACCTAAAGATGCACCTTAACCCTGCCAAGGTGTTTCCACAGTGGTGTTGAAAGTCCCTACCTTTGATCACACTTTGTTTATTGCATAATCTACCTCAATTAGAAATGTGAGTAGTAACCCTGTGAATTGTATTTGACAATAAACCCAGTTCTCTTTTTTTTGTAAGAACCTCTGGTGTCCTATTCTACTCAGCAGTAGAGAGAGGAATTCGCACATCACCATTTCTTTTCCTCCTCCAGCGAGGGCCCATCTAGGTAAGAGAATCCAGCGCGACCCTATGCACTATGTACCTGTCCCATAGCAGACTATAACACACAATAACAATTCCACAAATAATGCCAAAATAACACATGCATGTAAAACAATGTTTGCATTATTTACAGTTGTGGGAATGGGTCACATCATAATCATATAGCTTATTCACAGCTCCAGTCACAGATGATGAGATTCTACCATCTGACAAATTTGCTGGTGGAACAGAGAAATGTTGAAATACACCTTATGACTTGTTACATGCAAAGTAATCTCTCTTCTCCCAAATCAGCATTTGCAGCATCAGAAATTAATGAACTGAGCACACAATCTTTTTTATTCTCCCTGCAACACCAGCAAAGGAATTTAAATCCGACTGCAAATTGTACTGCTGAGCACAGAGCCTTTAATGCAAAAAAATATATATATATATTTTATTTCAGTTGCAAAATATTGTCCGGCCACATATGGTAGCTGCAATTTAAATCCAGCCGTTCCCACAATTGCTGAATTACCTAATAAAAAAAGTAACGTTCTTAGGAGAGCATGCCAAAATCACCAGCGATATATTTTGCATCTATAAAAAATGCAAGGGAATAGATAAGGCTTGGTAGTGCGTTAATCTTGAAAGGCTCACTATAAACAGCTTGAAAGCCGTTGAATTTCTCCACCGAAATCCCCCAATAATCCCAGTAGATTCTTCACATTACTGCAAATGCCATTCAGATGCAAATGTATTGTCATAAACCTAAAGATTTATCACAATCAATCATCGTACTACAACATATCAGCTTCATCTTTTCATCTCAGGTAGTGAAGGAATGTTTATCACAGCAAAGCTGCTGTCAAATGCGGCGGCTCAGAATGGGCTCTACTAAGTTTTATCTACTGAGAGAGAGAAATGGGAATTATAGGAAACTCAAATAGAAGAAAAATATTCAATCTGACCTATGTAGAGGATGTGAGGGTTTAACTATGGCCTGTTGCTGAGCAAGCCCCCAGTAATTAACCACTGCCCTGTGGATGGGATGTATTCCCCCATCAGCTAAGGGGTATAACCTAGTACAATGGTCCCCAACCTTTTAGATGCAAGAGGAGCTGGGGAGAAACACCAAAATATTCCTGGGTGGTGAAAAATAAGGGATTTGGTTTGCCACATGTGGACTGGCAGCCTACAGGTTTTGCAGTACACAACTTGCCTCCAAGCCAAGAAATTAAAAAATAAGCACCTTCTTTGAGGCCAATGGGAGCAACATCCATGGGGTTGGTGAGCGACATGTTGCTATAGAGTCATTGGCTGGTATTCACTGACCTAGTGTGTAAAAGGGAAGAGAACATGTTCTCAGTCTCTTTATGGACTCCACCACAACAAGAGGTAGATATGCCAGAGGTGGTAGAAGTAGTAGTACAGGAAACCAATGTCAGCTTTAAGTAAACCATTCCTTTGTGGAACTGGTAAGCATGGACCCTCTGAACCAGGTTTGGCATCCTTCATAGTACAAAAAAAAAGTAAAATAGTTAGGGTTAATAAGCAAAGCAGTCCTGTGCTCTACAAAGGAGAAACAATGAGGGCTTAGTAACCCCCAGCTGACAACAATAGCACATGGATCACACCTGGAGAGACTTCTACTTGAAGGGTCCCATTTGACTGTGGTGTTCAACATGTTGGTGAAACTACACCTTAGATTGTTAATACTGCCTTGAGCCCCCCCCCCCGTACTCCTTCCTTCTACTTCATGAATTATATACAAAAAGGATTGTGCTGGTGGACACCCACATTCAATACCCCCTCCTCTTGTATGCAACATTTGTGGAGCAGCTATAGCATTTTGGCCATAAAACCTGGAAAATTTTGCCAGTATTTTTGTACTTTACAACATGATCCCCCATTGTAAATGAGCGTTAAAGTCTCATTTAAGACTAGGTATATCCCTAATGATTCCCATGTATTTAACACTTTGTCCCAGGCATTTAGAATGTGTTCAATTATATAATTGTATATATATATGTAATGTATATATATATATATATATATATATATATATACTGTATATTTTCTCCACCCCAGAAGTCTAAGGTGTTCACCCATTCCTTCCTCTTTGGTGGAGCTTTATCTGCTTTGCTAGCTAGCCTATCTTTGTCTTTACTAGTGCAGTTACCATTGAGGTGCTGACCCCTTCCTTCCTTCTTAGGTGGAGTTTCATCTGCTTTTATAGCTAGCCTATCACAGTCTTTATAAAAAATCTAGCCTAACACTAGCTGGCCCATCTACAGTTAATAGGACTAATGTCCAGATCACCTTCAGTACCTTCTGAGATAGCTGATCTCAGGCTCCTTGAGATCATTAAAACTTTATTCACATCAGCCATAGAAGAAGTGGCCCACTACTCTCACCCTGTATAGACTCTTCATCAAACCAAGCCATGCTCTTTAACAGGACATTTGTCCAGTGGATTAGGGGTGGGTTCATGAGTGTGATATTATTGGCTGAAATGTTCTAAGTTATGTTAATATTCTTTTGTAAAGTTTTCTAAAAAAAAATAAAAATAAACCCCTAGATACACTAGCTTATGGCAATCTCCATGGCTCCTGATTGAAAAGGAGGAACTTCTGCTCTAGAACTTTCTCAAAGGGGGTTCCCTGCCTCATACTGCCACCTAGTGACTAGAAGTAATAATAACAACTATTATAATATGCATTTACAAAATAATATCCAAAAAGATGAATCCCCAAATAAATACATTTATCAAATAAATACATTTTTTTACAGCAGAGTTTATAAAACCCACAGCTTCCCTAGCTGGTATTTTATTGGCCCAGCTATTACAACTTATCAATGCCAATGTTATTAAAAAGAGAACTAACATAGATAGGACAGCTGGTATGTGGCAACCTTACTTAGAGTACCGTTTGAGCTGCAGTTCACTTGATAAGATTCAAAGGAGACATTCTCATCTAGTGACATTTATATGTTTCCTGTTTGAAACACGTCATTGCTTCCTAATGCAGACAACTAAAATATATAACATTGCTGCCTGAGCCCTATGTCTGATTAAATAAAACTGTGTCTTTTATGTAAGCGTTTAAGTCGCATTCAATATCCATCATATCTAAGAGGGCTTTATGGTTATTTGGGACTATATATCTTCCATGTACTGTACAACTCATTTCATAATTCACAGGCATTATAGGTCATATAAAGGAGACTTTCTTTTTCTTTTCTTATTTTTTTTAATTCACGATTCGCAGCTTTACTTTCCACAAACGGGTTTCTGAAAGCCGCCAAATGTTCTCTCTGCAAACTCTATTGTTCAATCATTATTCCTGCTCACAATGGGTTCCCGTCATGTGTTAGAATCTAGGGATTTTGCATAACAAAAATGAACGATGATGCTCACGCTTTCATTTTGGATGCAAACCGGACAGCAATTCACTCATCACTGTATGTACCTTAGAACACATTTTGTTGTTTTATTTCTCTACTGTTTACCCTCTGGTTACAAAAAAAAAACCTCATGCATTTCCATTTAAATATAATCTTATCTGGATATTGCTTTACTGCCTCTTTATACTAATTCCTATTACGCTGACAGCTGGAGAAAAAAAATTGGATCAACAATGAACCGCCGAGCTACAAAGCTGATGCTGAAATCCATACCCATTTGTAGAGTATATCTTTAGACAAGCTTAGTCTCAGAAGACCAAAAATATATCGACACAAGTTGAGGGAAGGAAGGCGGAATAAGTTATCTAAGTGATTAATAAACTGAGCCTAAAAGCCGAAGGGGCCATTTATTTCAGAAATCTCATAAATCTGTGTTTAACCCTAGCAAAATGGTCACAAACCATCAATACTAATTTTGTTTGCTTTGGGGGTTTTTGGACAAGGGCTTCTCCAAATTGAAACACCCTTTATTCTAACATAGGGAAAGGAATACAGAACCAAAATATGGCTCTTGTGAATAAGGGCATTTTGGAGGTGCCAGGGAGGAAAGGTAATTGTAGGTTCTGATTAGTCCCCCCACTTCCCAAGGACAAGCCCCATTTCAGGAATTTGGTCCCGGGGGCAAACTGTCTCTAGGAAAGTCCTTATATATTTAGTTCAGAAGGAAGTAGCATAAAAGGTGATTTAATGTCTTGGTGGTTAGTAACCTGTTCTGTAGCATCTTTGGGTACATGCCACTAGTACCTTTTATTGATATATTATTTAGTGATGAGTGAATCTGTAAAACTGTGAAAATCCACACAACACAAAGAAGTCAATGGTTGTATATTTGGTTGTATATTTCATGCAAAATTCATTGGAGTCAATGGATGTTTTTCAGAGCCGAGTTTTTCCATCGTAGTGCTTGTTGTACAAATTGATCCAGGGACTTGTTCTGATTGCTATTTTGGAGTCAGGAAA
>CM044435.1:120209269-120228550 GCA_024363595.1 Xenopus borealis | reverse complement strand
CTATAATGCATTTGGGGGAAAGTTCCCTCTGTCTCTCATTATAATGCATTGGGCTAAAGTTCCCACTGTCTCTCACTGTAATTAATGAATTTGGGGCTACAGTTCCCACTGCCTCTCACTGTAATATAATCGTGACTCCAAATACCTTTCACAGTCCTTCATTTATTCGGGGCTAAAATTTCCTCCTGCCTCCCAATGTAATTAATGTATTTGGGGTTAAACATTTGGGGATGCATTTGGCTTAACACATGAGTGAGTAAATGCAACTGACTAAGTCACTAAGGTTTTGCACCAACTATCACATTACTCTTTACAGTTCTTGCACATCAGTTAACAACTTTGTGTGTTATCATAGTTCTTTCCACCATATTCCAGATCACTTTCCCCAGCGGCAGTGCCTTCCCACACAGGCTGACTTGTAGGCTATAACTCTATTAAGGATTGCCTACTACTATAGGTCTTATGCATTGCTCAATGACATAGCATTTCATAATATATTACCAGTCGCTAAACCTCCCGTTGCATGCATATTATCCATTCATTGAGCATCTATTGAAGCCCTTGAATCCAACTGAAGCTGATGTAGATGTCAAGCTGCAGAATTGATTTGATGTTTATGCATTTTTGGTTGACATGTTGTAAGATAATTCGGTCAAGAGAGGGGTATGGGAAATCACTGACAAGAAGAGGGGTAAAAGAGCAGCTGTGCTACAGATAATGTGCTGACTTGCTAAGGGAAGCAGCACCTTATGGAAACACTGTGATTTAAAGGAATAGCTTTCCAGCAGAGATGGTTGAGAATTACACAGTCAACTAATTAAAATATGCTTGAGAGTGGACATAAAAGGATGCCAAGCATCAAACACAACGTGACATTTTATAGCAGGTAGGGAAAGGGCAGACGGAACACTCATATTAGCTGTTTTTAATGGGTCCTCCAATTTACTGCCGATGAATCCTGCTTGAAGTTGCAGTCTGACCTATTCTCTTCCACAGGCACAAAACAAATATGTTATGCCTTTTCTTTCTGGAGCACAGCAGCTTACGATTCCTCATAAATAATTTGCTAAAAAAAGGAAGTCTATGGTTTTAAAGGATTGGCTTGCTGCCCAAGTGACAACAATTAAGGGCAAAGTATATAAGTAATAGTGCCTATGTGTGCATAAATACTGTACATGCAATATACATAGAACTTGGGTTACTTCTAATATCTTTTATGCATCCCCTATCGTGAAATTTAGAATAGAGTATTCATTCCTTATAAAACAGTCACGTCATGAAGAACCTCAAACCACTGATATTCATTTACAAGGCTTTATTTTACAGGTTGGAAATAGATTTCATGTATCCAATGTGTGCACATATGAATATAAACAGCCTGTCTACTGTAAAAGAGCAGTACATGTGTGAGATGCGTTATCAGGGAAATAATTATCAAGAATGTTCCAAATTATGGAAGGGTTACCTCCCATAGACTCATTATCATCAAATAATCCAAATATTTAAAAATTGTCCTTTTTCTCTGTAATAATAAAAAAATTATTGTACTTGATCCCAACTAAAATATAATTAATCCTTAATTAATTAATCCTTAATTAATTGGAAGCAAAACCAGCCTATTAGATATATTTAATGTTTATGATCCAAATCATGGAAAGATCTGTTATCTGGAAAATCCCAGGTTCCAAGCATTCTGCATATGTCATGTGCCTGGGTAGAGAAAAGAGCGAAATCCAGTAACAGGCTGAGAAGGTCAGGGTTGGCAGAAGATTAGCGATGTCTGAATGGTAGGCAAGGTCAGTGGCAGGCAGCAGTCAAGCAGGGTTGAGTAACAGGCCGAAGGTCAAACCACAGAAGACAGGGTATCGGGAACCAGGTGCTAACAGGGACAAGGGAAATAGACAACATGCACAGAACCAGGCAGGGAGCACAGGAATCAGGGCTCAAGAATCAGGAACTAGGAATCACAGAAGTCACGGGAATCAGAGGCTAGATCGGGCTCAGGAGCTCAGACGATCAAGCCAGGAGCACTAGTCAGGGACAGGTTTATAAAAGGTATATAAGTGGAAATGGGACGCACATGTTCGGTAATGAGATGGGATGAGACCAGGGAGGAGACAGAAAACACAATGAATATATGTATAGGAAGGAGGACTGATCAGGTACAGCCATGAGAGCCTCCAGTGGCTCAACTGGAAGGTGCACTGTCTGGTTAACATGCAGACCCCAATAGTACTGACAGCGTAACAGGTCCCATACCTGTATATACAAATACATAAAAATACAAAGCAAACCGATACAGACAGCCGACAGACAGCAAACTGTCAGAAGGCACTAGAGAAACACGACAGGGGTCCTTTACTAAAGCACCCAACTAGAGCACTAAAGAGGTACAAAATTGTTAATGACACATAAGTTAGGAGGTAGCTTTCTATGTGCATTCCACCCTGCAACCCTCTTTAGTCTCGTAGATTTTCCCTTGAGATAGCATATCAATACCAACACCATACAGTCAGCACTTTATTTATATTGCATGTAAATTTGGAAATAAATTACTGTAGAATTTACCAGTTTATAAATAATCCGAATCCGTTCTCCAGGAATCTGGGATCAGTTATCCGGAAAACCCATTATCCAGAAAGCTCTGAATCATGGAAAGGCTCTCTCCCATAGACTCCATTCTATCCAAATTTTTAAAAATGATTTCCATTTTCTCTGAAATAAGAAAGCAGTACCTTGTACTTGATCCCAAATAAGATATGGTTAATCCTTATTGGTGATTGATATACCATGACCTGGATAAATGAGAATCTTCACAAGCATACTTTCTGGCATGCTGTTATTTCTCCTACTTAATGTTACTGAATCAGCCTCAGTGGGACTTGGCTTTTTCTATTGAGTGTTGTCCTTAGATCTTAGACCAGAGAGCTGTTATCTTGTGTTAGGGAGCAGCTATCTGGTTACCTTCCAAGTGTTCTTTTATTAGTCTGCTGGGGCGGGGTGTATCACTCCAACTTGCAGTACATCAGTGAAGAGTGACTGAAGTTTATCAGAGCACAAGACACATGACTGGGGGCAGCTTGGAAACTGACAATATGTCTAGCCCCATGTCAGATTTCAAAACTGAATATAAAAAATCTGTTTACTCTTTTGAAAAATAGATTTCAATTCAGAATTCTGCAGGAGCAGCACTATTTACTGTTTGGAAAAAACATATTTTCCCATGACAGTATATCTTTAATGTCCATGACCATCAAACATTACTTTTATTGGGGGATTTTAAAATACACAAATTCAGTTTTATTTAGTCTCTCCAGAAGAACACACTAAGGATCTCAATAATATTTTTATTTAATATATATCCTCTATCCTGCATTTGCCATCCTCCACTTCCATGGGTTATGCATTAATATAACCTACTTTCCATTAATCTTTTCAGACGTGAACAGTTTTTTCTGAAACAAATTTGCAGGGAAGATGTCCTGAATTAGTTGTATGTGTTACTCCCACAGGACTTCAAATTCAAGTGAGCAATGGTATTATAAATAAAGAATTGATAGTCTCTACTCAATGGAGACGTCTTCTTGAAGGAACTGTTTGTTCAACTGAAGGTAACCCATCCAGAAAACCTAAAGCATTTACTAGAGCAGTGGTGAGAAAGCTTTTTTTAGGGTCATGACCGTGATTCTTTTCACTATTTATGATGATCCCAGGTGATATTTCCTTGCTCTTTTACAGAGATCTTACAAAGATATTGCACTATTATGGGTTAGAAGTTCAGAGAGCAACTGCATCAATACATGTGGAATTCTACAAAAGTTAGAAGGTAACATAGCAATTTATCTCTTTCATCATCCTTCAATCAGTGTTAATGCTCAGCTTAATAATGGACCAAAACTATTATGTTCCAAAGTTGGAAAGAGGTTAAAAAATCTGTTTTAAAAGTGTTATTTCAATAGAAGTCTAATAATATAAGAATTATCATGTTTCCATATTCAATACCATTTTCAAGCAGATAATTTAAAGAAGCAGAAAAGGCTAAATCACTGGATGTGCCAAATGTTAGTGATTATAATCAATTACCTGATACCCCTGCTCAAAAAACTGCACCGGCCCAGGGTACTTATAACTGAGAGCCACGGAGCCCCCCCTCCCCGAGTTGAAGTTTGATACAGTGGCATAGAAAAATACTCTTTTCAAATTAATGGATATTAGTAAATAGAGCCCTTAGGTCTGTGAAAACCACCACAAATCAGTCACTTTTTAATTGAAATAATTGTAATACAATTCTAGTTCTAGTAATTCTGAATTCAGTAGGATTCAGTGGGAAGTGTATCTTCTGGGGCTCCAACTTGCTTGTGGGGACCGAGGTCCACTAGGGCTGCCACTTTAGTGGCCCTTGCCCCAGCTGCAATCCCCTCCACCTCTGCAGACCCCCTTCATCCCTCACACTTATTTATTTTTTTTGAGGCCTCATTAGGGGTCACAGTGGGAGGTACCTATAGGGAGCACCTATAGTTTAAGCTGGGGACCGGGTCTGGGTTGGTGGGATTCCAGAAGGGACAGGGCTCACCTGTTTCTTTTCCTGGTGTCCCACCAACCCAGTCAAACCCAGGTGGGAAGCAATAAGTTCAACAGGCTGTAGAGCAGGGGCAGCAAGGTGGAATTTGCAGGTTGCTAAGCAGTTTAGGAAGGAGTAGCGGAGCATCCATTTTTTCCATTGGCTCAGAGAGCAGCATCCCACCCACCTTTACCTGGGTAAGGTAAGGTGTGAGAGGTGGTAGAAAATATAAATGATGTTAGTGGGTAAGGGGATGAATCAACTGCCAGAGTGACATTAGCATTTATGAGATATTAAAGCCTATTGAAAAGATTATTGAAAATCAGCAGAACAATTCAGTACCCCATGAAATATATCTACTTAATATATATATTTAAGGACATCATTCCATGGGTACATTTAGGTCACCGTCTTATATGAAATATATGTAAATAAAAAAAGCACAAACCTCATATCTTTGAAATTGTAGTAAAAACTAATAATAGTTTGAGTCTGACAACCACCAGTTTTACCAGTTGTACAAGCATGTGTAAGGGTGAGCCCACTTGTGCTTGTACCACTGGAAAATGCCTGCTCATTTCTTGGGCCCTGTGCCAGATTAAACCATCAATACAAAGCTCAGTTTGGGCAAACAGCAAAAGTGCAAAAGATGATTGTGATTTGCCCCTGTTGAAACCTAAATAGAACACAGATCTGTAAGGGAGATCACTATGTGCTTCACTGTTATAAGGATGGCACTAATATCATTTTCATTGACACTGAATGTTAGCATTTTCACAGTGGATATGTTTTGAAAAAACTGGTTTTCAATAATGGGCATCTGAAACCAAAATAATAAATATAAATATATGTGTATCCAATGCACAAGGTAGAGTGGGAAAGGGTCTATAACTGCACAGTTTTTGTCAATCAATTTTTACCCGACAGCCAGACTATCCGTGCCAGTGGGGTTACCTTGAGTGTATGTGCTACAGAACAGTTTGATATTCCAGATTGCAGTTGGTCTGTTCAGACTGAATGTGTATTATGTGCCTCTGTTCAGTGCGTGGATAGTGTATGATCATTAAGATAGCCTAACTGAATACCATCCCTCAATAACCCTTAAAGCCACAGGCAAACAAGCTGGCCAATATGTTACCATCTTTGGTCAGATTACTATACAAACAATTCTCTCCTGCCAACACAAAAAAATAAAACTAGATAAAGATTCCTGAAAACTAAAGCCAAATAAAGATACACACACCCGCATTCTCCACCATTAGCACTGAATATGGAAATCAGCCATTCCAAAGTATACTGCGTCTGCACACGGAATATTGAATTACAACGAACAGATTGTTTTTCTCCTCCAATTTTCACTTCAGCCAGAGCGATTGTTAATTGATATTGAATCAGATACACTGATGTAGAACCTTTACCATCAATTAATATGAACAAAGTTTCCAGTGATGTGCATCTCGTGAAAGAATATGTGATACTTTCCTTGCAGGCAGCTGCGCCCTGACAATTAGAAGCCGCAGATGCAACAGATGCTCCTGCAAATTGAAGTAATGCCATAATTAGGAGACCCGATCAAAGTCGTTTTGCATGTCTGAGATGTTCTCTGTATTCTAGCTGCAATTCTTCTCCTACCTTTCCTTTTTTTTCTAATTAAATTAAATATAACACAAAATGAGTTTCTTCTGTGGAAAATATCAAAGTGATCTTTAGATCTTTTAGTATTTACACCAGATGTTGAACTGAGTAAGGAAATAGGAAGGCACTACCCATTGAACATCACTAAATCACTGTGCCCTCTCCCTGTCTTGCTCACTCATCTTTATTGTTCTGTCAGCCTCATCTTACTGCCAACCTTGCATTGTTAACCTTTTCTTTCCATCACATCTTTCTTTCTTCATAACTCTAGTTCCGTATTATTAAATCCTACAGTATCTGTCTCTTGCTCTCTTTCACCCTACCCCATTCTCTTTTTTAGTAAAACAAAAAGATAGGAATCTCTATAACAATAAAAAAATTAACATTTACCACACAGCAAGGAAATACATTAATTTTCTTATCGTAAATGTATAAAGCGGGCCTCTCTGATAATGAATCTGTCTTGGTTACAAATGATACATTCAATGCAGTTTTCTCCTCGAACTGAATCTCTTCCATGACATTTCATGTGAAAAGCCCAAGATAACTTTTTCCTCACTGAATTGAATCCAGCCTAATGTCTAGGTTTGACTGCCCTATGCCCTTCTCATAGTGGGGTGCAGATATGGTAGGAATAAAGGTGGATTGCAGGTGGAGTAGGGGTAAGATGATGACAGTATACTTTATACGTATCTGGGGGTTCCAACCTGTGGCCCTTCAGCTGTTGTTTTTGACAGGGTTTTACTGGAACTAAAGATGGTTTTGGGTACAGTAAATAATTATAACGTTCGTATGAGACCTCAAGATGTTACTCTCCCGATATGGATAATATCCTGTTATCATTATCATTAGTAACATCTTCCTCTTTAAAACTGATCTTCCTGCAGCCACCTAAAGTCTGTTTTCTCCAGGGTTTACTGGAACTTACTGGAACTGGGTTTACTGGAACTGGGTTTTACTGGATGGTTTTGGGTACAGTAAATAATTATAAAGTTCTCATGAGACCTCAAGATGTGACCACCCAGATATGGATAATGTCCTGTTATCATTAGTAACTTCTTCCTCTTTCATGTTCACATTCTTACCCTTTAATGCCTGGGAATGCTGGTCCCTTTTATGCTAAGAGGAGAACATTGCAAGAGTGGTCCTTAGTGGAGGAGAGGCTCATTTGCATACAGTGGGCAAATTTGCTTCTGGGCTGTAACCCAGCTTTCAGTGCTCAACCTGCAGCTGGTTGTTAAAAGCTAATCATTTATAGGTTCCTGTGTAGGTGCACATTTGCTCAGTCTTTATGAATGAAGCACAGTTGGTTGGTACAATTCATAATAAAATGAAAGTGAGTTTGAGGAGCTCTTTCCCACTCCTATTATTACTTTTATTAATTATTCAGATTAATTGATTAATTAATTAATATAATTAGAATTTCAGTGATAATGGGTTATTGTTAACTCTCTATTCTGGTGATCCCTAACCAGTGGCTCAAAAGCAATATTGCTCACCAACCCCCTGGATGTTGCTCTCAGTGCCCTCAAAGCAGGTTCTTATTTTTTAATTCCTGGTATTAAGGCAAGTTTTAGTTGCATAAAAACCAGGTGTACTCTCAGAGTCTCCTGTAGGCTGCCAATCCACATAGGGACTACCTAATACACAATCACAGACCTTATTTGGAACCCCCAGGAACTTTTTTTCATTCTTATGTTGCTCCCCAACTTTTTTACATATAAATATGACTCATGGACCCCTGCTCTATTCTATTATTATCCCTTCTTATTTTATTCTCCTTTTCATAGCTCTAACACATATGTATAAATTGTGTGGGGGGGTGGAGGAACTGTAGTACCCAGAGGAAACTCACACATGAAAAAAAAAAAAAAGCTAATGGACATTTGGCTTTCAGTCTCAATGTACTATTCTGCCTATACCACTTTTGTATACATATACACTTTTGATCTTCGGTCCTATCTTCAGCTACTCAGGTGGCCCCTTCTGAATCCATTAGTTCCCACAAATGCTCTTAAGGGATTCAAATGAACAGGTGGGCCTTGAGGAATTATGTCAGTGTCCTTGATCAATAAAAAAACATGTTTCAGCAATATCAGAACTGTTTGCAGACAGTGATAGGGCTGGATTTGAACTTAAGTACCAGAAAGATAGGCATTCCAAGTGTGGACCCTGTAGCTCAGGGCTGCTCCGTCCATGAGGCAAGGTGAGAATCTTGCCTCAGGCAGCATGGAGCGGCCATTTACCAGGGGCGGCAAAAAGCCGCCTCTGCAGCTTTAAGAGTCGAATTCCCATTTTTTAAAACAGAAATTTGGCTCTTCTAGTGCAGCGAGCGCAACAACGCTTACTGCACTAGCGATGGGGCCCCTCAGGCCGCAGCAGCCCCTGGTACATCCCTGCTGTAGCCTAAACCACATTCCTTATTTTACAGTGGGTGCTCTAAGCTTTAAAACACATACATTATAAAACAAGCTTTTAGACAACTAAAACATTGGGGTTTACCTGTGCATAACAGCAACACGTACTACCACTCATCTGCTTTATTTAAATCCCTCTAAAAAGCAGGTAGAACATATTTCAGATATAATAGCAGTGACACATACTGACATTATAAGTCAGGCTCAGACCACAAGGTCCCTATCAGCAGAACATTAGAAAGCAGATACAAGCAGCATGAATACATGAACTGAAGAAGGTTAATATGAATAGCACAGGAATAAAAGAGAATTCTAGGAAAACAAGGTATAAATGAGAAGTGTAGTGCAGACGAGCATTAAATGAAAACAAAGTTCACTAAGGACAGACAGTGGAAGCGAGGGAATAAGAATGGCTGACAAACCACTGAACTGGGAAGGATGACAAACAACAATAAGTGGTAAAGATAAGAGTCTATGGGTCTGATTTACTAAATTCACGTGAATAGATCGAAGAACGAACGAATTCGATCGAATTTCGAACGTAGGATTTATTTGTTTGGTCGAATATGCAAATTATTATATTGTTCATCGAATAGTGAATGGTCGAACAAATATTTGATCATACGATCATTCGATCAGCGAAGGATTTAATTTTTTAAGTTTATTCGATTGCCTACTTCGCCAGATTGGACCTACTGAATTGCAATAGAAGCCTATAGGAGCACTCCCATAGGCTTCTGAGGCTAAGTCCTGATCGAATAGGATTTCTACGATCGAAGTCTTCGATCGTTAGAATAGTACAAATCATTTGAATGATCGAATGATTTATTCGACTGATCGAATAAATTTGTATTCGATCGTCGAATGATCGAATATCGAATAAAAGGTAACCTAAAACTATTCGTTCAGCATTCGACGATCGAATGCTAATCGTATATCGAATTTGGTCGAACTAATTTTGGGGAATAATAGTAAATTTGCCCCTATGACATAGGAAACATAGGAGGAGGGTTACAGATTGAAAATGAATACAAAAATTATGAACAAAGAAAAAGGGCACATCAGCAAGATTATTAAGAAATTAATGTAGGGAAATAGAGTTCTTCCTTTTGTTTAGGCCTAATTTTACTGTCATATAGAACAAACTGGGGCATTCATCATTCAACAAGTGGCTAAATGATACTTGATACTAAGTTCAATGATATTATACTTGTATCAGCATCTTAGCAAATGAGCATAGAGATTTCAATCTAGAAAACTTGAGATTCCTTTTTGGGAAAACTCTGTACAAATAAATGCAAGTTACATGAGCAGATTGAGAACTGCTTAATGTTTATTTTGTAACTAATAGTTGAATTATGTTCCATGAAGACAACCACAGAATCCGGGAGACAATGTGGCTTTCAGTATCAATGTGCTCTTCTGCATGTACCAGCCTCTTTTGATCTTGTCTCTAATCTTAAAATGCTCAGGTGGCACCACCTGAATCCACAAATGCTCTTTAGGAATCCAAATTAGCAGATGGGATAGAGGAATAAAGTCAGTGTTACAGGCTGGATCAATAAAACAACATCTTTCAGAAAAAGAGAGGCTTATGATATAATTAGAGCTAATGTTCTCCAGGGGAAGGAGTCTAAACTTGGGATAGTATGCAAACACTCTGATGCCAAGCCCAGAAAAATTAAATCATTAAATGGGTTCTATGGTATCATCCTTCAAGGAGCATAATTCTTTATTTCTTGAAAGCAACATGCAATATTTTTAAGCATAGAGAGGGCATCAGATCATCAAGTTGGTTTCTGATCAACCCCAGTATTCAGCTAAACCTGTTTTTGGCAGATTTCTATGTATCACTAAGCTTTATCCGTGGTTCTTGCCATTTTATTGGCTATCATAGCTGCTAAAAAAATAATAAATTACGAATATTCTAACACATCAAACAAAGGGTGGTTCACCTTTTAGTTAACTTTCAGTATGTTATAGAATGGCTAATTCTTTTTTTTTTATCATTTGCCTGAATTATTTGCCTTCTTCTGAATCTTTCCAGGTTTCAAATGGGGGTCACTGTCACTGTTACAACCACAGACTCCATGAACTTCCTCATCACTGTATTTCAGTGGTGTCCTTTGTTGCCCCTGAATCAGTGAGTGGTGATATTTAGTGAATCTGTCCTGTTTTTACTTTGCCGAAAAATTTGCGAAATGGTGAATAATTTGCATTGAAGTCAAAGGGCGTCAAATTTTTACGCAAGACAACTTTTTACAAGCGGAACAACATTTCTCGCTCCAAATGCATTAAAGTCAATGGACATTTTTTTCTTAAGGAGACTTTTTTGTCCAAATGTTAATGGGAGTTATTTTCTTACAGTGACTTTTTTGTCTTGGCGACATTTCTGGGAAATTTTTCAGCTGCAAATATTTGCTGTAGTTTTGCAGATGGCGAAATGCGGAATTTCACTGTGAATCCATGACTGGGGAATCCATGTCTTTGCTCATCACTAGTAACTGTTAGATAAAAAGAACTACATCTGAACTGTATTTTCCTTTTGATTTGATCTCCTACACTAGACTGGGAGGATGCATTTCTCTCTAAAATAGCCCTTTTCTTTTCAACTGCCAAATGTGATTGAGCAGTGTCTGGGGGCACAAGGCACAATCTAATTAAACCAAGAAAACAGAATATTGTAACAAAGTCACCTAAAATCTTTATTTCATTTTTTTTCTGTAGTACCAACAAAAACAGAAAAGCAAAAAAGTATATATTTTCATTACACATAAGAGGTCAAGTGGTTAAAAAATGTTCCCTTCCTTATAATTCCTTATTCTCAGGAGTCGCAGCCTCTTCAAATGAAATGGCAATTTTACGATCCGAGATAAAATTTTATTGTGTTCTAAATTGTTTCAGCTAAAATCGAAGGCCCCGTAAGCAGTTTGCAAAGAGACAGACAGTGATATTTACCTTCTGTAAGTGAGTACAAGCAAGCGAGACCTGTTAGGGTTTAAGGGGATGCATTTGTCACAGGCACCTGTGTGCTTGATTGGAGAAATAAATGGGGTGGGTCCAACTGTGACCGCTAAAAGAAGCAATGCGGCTTGGCAATCACAACGTGCCCCTTTATAACATTTATTTTCAGTTAAAGAGAAAGTTGTTTTCAGCATAACTCTGACAATGCTGCGGTTCAAAGGTTCTCAGTCTTCTTTCACCAAGGCTGCATATGTTTATCATAATCAGCAACCAAGACTCGCGTATACAACAAGATTATATTCAGGATTCTGTACATGACACTCATATTTTTGGGCATTTATTTTTACATTGCTGCAGCTGAAATCATTGTAATGATGGAATTAAGGAGGCAGAAAAAAGAAAAAGAGATTGGTTCATAAAATTTAGTAGCAAGCAGCTTCTGCCATGATGCAAGTGGGAATGAGGCAGTGCTTTAACTTCCCGTTATATTTGGATAAAAAATTGTAATTGTTTTAAATGTAAGTGTAATTGCTATTGAAAGTGGCACCTGTCTGTCTGCCATGATGGTTCAGACTGTTGCAAACATGTAAAAGTGAACTGATTAACAGGCCTGTGATGAAGCATGCCAGAAATAAAGGATTGTCAGGAGGTCACCTGACTTGCAGGGGCAGATTTACTAAAGGTTGAAGTGAACATTCGAATGCATAAAATTTGACATTCGAAGTATATTTTTGAAAACTTCGGCCATAGAATAGGCTACTTCAACCATTCGTCCATTTCATCTGAATGGTCGAATAGTAAAATCCTTTGACTTCGAAATTTAAAGTACTGTCTCTTTAAAAATACTTCGATTATTTTTCTTCGCCAAATAAAAGCTGCCAAAGTGCTATGTTAGCCTATGGGGACCTTCTAGACCTTGTCTTCTAAGTTTTATTTTATCGAAGAACAATCCTTCGATCATACGCTAAAATCCTTTGAATCGTCGAATAGTAAAATCCTTCGACTTTGAAATTCAAAGTACTGTCTCTTTAAAAATACTTTGATTTTTTTTACTTCACCAAATAAAAGCTGCCGAAGTGTTATGTTAGCCTATGGGGACCTTCCAAACCATTTTTCTGAGTTTTATTCGTACGCTAAAATCCTTTGAATAGTTAGTTTCGAAAGGATTTTATCGTTCCAGCGAATGATTGCTATTCCATCACACGAATGCCAAATTCGGTGAAAAATCAGATTTATCAAGGGTCGAATTTCGAAGAAGAAAATACTTCAAAATTTGACCATTGAATTAAAATCCTTCGACTTCGATATTCGAAGTCGAAAGATAAATCTGCCCCCAAGAGTCACCAAGGATTCAGAAAGTGACAGTAAATACTGTTTGAATTGCAGTTACGTACATTTACAAATACCTTTAAAACCACTTTCATTTTTAGATTTATGTATAATAGAAATAATTATCTAAAAAGTTAAACCGGAATCGGAAAACATAAAAAAAATTAAGACCAAATGAAAATTGTTTTCTACATCATGAACAACCAGTCTACATATCTACATATTTCTCCGGGTGCAACATTCACTATTGTTGAGGCTTGAAGAATGATTGCATACCTGATCAACGTCATCAATTAAATGAACTAAATCTATTCTACACAGTAAATGATGCAGCAAATTCAGGACTGGATCAGTATCTCAGCAATCATATGGCGTTAGTCAATTTTCAGAGTTGCCAGCTAAAGAAATAATGATTCGTTGCTGTTATTTTTCAAAAATGGCACGGTTTGAATGACAGTAGACTGATTTTCGAACAACTTTAAGTATACCAGCAGCATATGGTTTGCTGTTTGAGCACGAGAGCTCCTTCATTACGCTACAAACCTATGTACAAGAGCTAAACTAACAATGATTGTGTGTCTCGCTAATGTTTGACAAACAGCATAAACCCTGTGCATTTGTTTGCACCCAGAGCAGTATGATTGAATATGGGGCTTCCTAATATTTATGTCAATAGATGTGGGTATTAACGATGAACTGAATGCGAATGAAACATACACAGACGAGATTGAGATTGAGCCGAGATAATTTTGTAACAAAATTCAAATGCGTTTTAAACATATCCTTCCTGCTTAAAGCTGGCATTAGGACTAGGCTCCATTTGAGCAAAATGCTTATCCTTTAGCAGGTAAGAAAGTGGTGTGCAATTGTTCCATCCATGTGCCAAACTAGCTCACACTGCTACATACAGTCCATGAGTTCTTCTAACGTCAATTGGTTGAGTATTTTGACATATATAAATTAGGTCAGGTGATTTAAGATACAGAAATGGGCTCTAGCTCCCACTCACCTACATTAGTTCTGATTAATGGACTTAATTGAATTCTTAGAGTAAGACTTAGCAGATCTTCAAATGATTGGACGGTAGATAGAATGCACAATTGTCAGCTTTGATTGAATAAAGATTGTGCTGGTTATTGCTATGATCTTGGAACCCTAATCCTAGGTCCTTCAAGGTTGGCGGGGTAACTAAAGCCTTCAATGTATAATTTCCCAGGTAATTTCCAGAATATACTGTATGCAATGCCAGCTGTTAGAATTTGAAATGCATTCATGAAAAATACCCATATTTGGGTTTCTTTTAAACTTTGTTTGCTCACCAAAAGTTGATTGATGCAAAATCTTACTCCTACACTGCATGTAGAGAGACAGAGGGGAAAACTGAAGGGTAACTTGATTACATCATAAATCCAAATAGCAAACTTTGAAAATATATTATGAGCAAAACAGCCCCCCGAAAGCAGAACCAGGCCACACCGGCCAGGCGCCCTAGGCAACCTGGGCGGCCGTTGCGCCAGTTGAGCATCTCGCACGAAATGATGCCGATGAGCATGTGCAGAAGTGGCAATCGCAACGGGGGAGTGACGGGGAGTGAGAGGACCAGACATGGGGTATACTACAGAGCAAGTATGTGCCTGGTGCCCCCCAGCTTTGCACCCTAGGTATGTGCCTACTCTGCCTACCCCTTGGCCCGGTCCCCCCCGAAAAGCTTGTGCCACATTCTGCTGATTAAATTATTTAAAGGGATTGCCAAATGTATTGATGTGCTGGTTTGGAAGTAGCCTGAGTAGTCGATTGTACCCAAATGAAGTAAGTGTTGTGCTGAAGAATTGTATATTGATATAGATGATGAGCAAAACTTGGCCATTTATAGGGGGTTGCTTGCGTTTAAATGAACTTTTAGTATGATGTAGAGAGTGATATACTGAGACAATTTGCAACTGGCTTTTATGTTTTATTATTTGTGGTTTTAAATTATTTTCAAATTTGCCAATCTATTTCCAAGGGTCCAAATTACCCTTGCAACCTTGCATTAATTTGAATATGAGACTGGAGTATAAATAGAAAACGTAACATTAACAACACATTTGTAGCCTTACAGAGCATTTGTTTTTAGATGGGGTCAGTGACCCCCATTTGAAAGCTGGTAAGAGTCAGAAAAAGAAGGAAAGTAAAAGGAAAAAAGGAAGTCCGATAGAAAAATTCTATACTCTTTATACTAAAAGGTTACTTAAAGGTGAATCACCTCTTTAATGTTGCTGAAATATATACCAAATGAAGACATTTTGTTGAATTAAAGTCAGTGGATATTAATTCTCAATGGGCTCTTTCCTGCTCTTATTCTTCTAATGCATCAGAGTGCTTTTTATTGCCCTTTTTCTTGCACCAAATGCATTGGTCAATGGATAATTTTCCTTGAATGTTTTCCTGACTTATTTATCCCTAGCAAATTTTTTTAGGCAAAACAAAATGCATGGCGACGTTTTACCTCAGATTAGCAAAACTTTTTGCTGCAGGAACCAGAATGTTATCACAAATCTTTTTCAGGCAATACAATTTGCTCTTTCCTAAATATAATCAGTTAAAAATGATGTACCATATTCCACATGCTCCAGAATATGAAAACAGTTTTGCATCCTATCAAGCGTAAGGCCGTGTCTCTTCTTAAAGTGCATGCAGGATGATAATGCTCTTTATTTTTGTATTTGTTCAGTAAGACATATTGTTAAAGATTGTTCTCTAAAGAGAGAGAGAGCTATTTATCTAAATATTTTAGTTTATTCATATGAGTGGGAGCTGCCTATTTTGATACAGAGGAAATCATTTAGAGTTTGTTCCAGTGAAAAATCCATTTTGACAGAACAGAAACTTGTTTTTCACTAAAACTGTTTCTATGAAATGACACCTCTGATTTTGTGTTTCCCCATCCACACAGCCAATTTCTCTATCAAAACTGCTGTTTCATAAACTGGAGGTGATGTGGCATGAAAGAGAAGTGACATGGCTCAGGATAAAATCACTTTTACAGTTTAAAAGATGGATGTTATAGTAAGAAAAGAGCTATTTCATTTGCCATTTCGTGCCCCAGACTTTTTCTCCGCAGCTTTATACCCCTGATTCACAAACGTATGATAAAATTACAAAAGTAAGAACTATATAAATCTTTTCACTCTTGGCCCAGTTGCAAGCACGCTATAAGCTTGTTATCAAACAGCGCCATCCAATGCCCAAGAGCAGTGAACTATAATAACCAATTAGCAAGTAGCATTCACAGCAAATGTCTTATTGGTTTCTACCCCATGGCAACATAGTGCTTTTATTACATTACACATTATGGGGCTGTACTCATCTGTATGCAAAGCAGAAGGACAGCTGGGAAAGAAACCAAGTTTCACTCATAAAATCTTCACTAGATGGTTAAAGGCACACTGGGTATTTTCAAGGGTTTTGTAGCTCTGCAGAATGGGGACAAAAAGCTTGCAATTACCATGTGCCATAATAATAAGCAGCAGATTTTGCATTCTAAATCATCCTTCTATGGAGTATAATTAAATACTCTTGAAATTGCCATAAAGTATATGCCATTAATTTAATGGACTACCATATAGGCAAAAGCTCGCCAGACAACCACTAGGTAAAATACTGTATCAGGAACAATTACTTTCCAGATTTCTTTTTGCTTTGCACTTCTCCTCATTCAGAAGGATCTTCTGTACTTTACTGGTTCTACATATGCTGTAAAAAGAAAACTATGCATTAGATTGATGACCCCAATAAGGGCAAAACCAGTTTCGGGATCTGCTCAGCAACCAGTGTCAGACTGGGATGCCGGGGCTAGACCATAGGCTCACTCGCTGAACTATTTTTCTTCCTCTCCTTACTCAACTTCTTTATTCTCTTATTCACTTCTCTATGCATGCGATAAACTATTCTTCCATTTGTTTAGCCTCTTTGTTTCCACACAATAACAGGGAATAAAATAGGCCAAATGTTTAGAAGCAATATGGCCCAATGACATCAGAGCCTACTGGGAATTTCCTGGTATCAAATGGGCCAGTCTGACACTGTCAGCAACCTCCCTGGTTAGCTTGTAGAGTATTTAATAAAAAAGGAAATTTATGGAGCAAAAAGTCTGAATTTCTAACCAGTATTCATTCCAGTTATTATACAAATGGCAACTAAGCATAATCCGGAAATCTCTGAATTATGTAAAGACCAAAATTATCCACATTTTTTAACCTAATATGTTTTCTCTCTATTATAACAAAACAGTAGCTTGTACTTGTTGCAAACTAAGATATAATTAATCATTATTGGAGGCAAAACCAGCCAATTGGTTTTATTAAATGTTTAAATGATTTTCTAAAAAATTTAAAGTTTGGCGATACCTTTTATTGGCTAACTGAATAAGTAGCAATTGCCAATAAAAGGTATCACAAACTTTGCATTTTTTACATTTTTTTGAATGGCTAACATGGTACAACATCTCAATACTATGATTTTCTAATTAATATATATATATATATATAATGATAATCCAAATTACAGAATGATCCATTATCTGGAAAACCTTGGGCTCCAAGCATTCTGGATAACAGGTCCCATACCTGCAGTCTTGCATTTGCTTTGTTGGCGAGGAAGGATGCTTGAGGGCTCAAATGATAAACATGAGATGTTTTTTCAGTGAATGGTTGAAGGCCTGGAGCTTCTGTGATTAGGGAATGGAATATCAGAGTACGGGTGCAGGAAGTAAAAAAAAGTGTCAGGAGTGGGAATAAGTAATGAGGATAGAGAAGAGAAGGAAATCATGCACTTAATTAAACAGGTAATTATGGGGGGTACCTGAGTGCTTTGCAACTTTCGTTATTAATGAAGTGGAATGGGCAGATGTTTTTTTAGAATATAACCAATGTAATCACATTGTTGGAAGCAACCAAACTAGTCTTAGATGACAATGAAATTTATGAACACAACAGGGAGTGTTGCCTTAGCTATAAGTTAGTTTGGCTGAGGAGGGAGAAGCTTTGATTTCCCAGCACAAATCAGTGCAATGCTGCACACTTCAGAGAGGTAATATAAAATAATTCATATGTGTATAGGCCTTTGCCTACAATGGATAAACCAAAGGAAACACACCCCAGCCTGCTCTAGAAGAGTTGCCACAATGTAAACTGCTCCTCATTGGATCAAACTACTTTTTTTTTTTTGCAATTAATTCTTCTGTCCAATTCTAAACTTGTGTTGGACTGACGTTTTACTAAACATTATTATGACAATCTCAGAGGGCATAACTTCACCTTGCCCTGAATACATTCATAGAAAGGCAGCGAGACACTCTGCTTCTCTGTCTTGCATTATTTTGCCTCATTTCTTTATTGTTATGAATTTGGGTTTAAATTATAGCCCCCCTCCACACACACATACACCTCGGCTTCTCATGCTGCTTTAATTCCACTGTGAGCAGATAAAGCCAATTAAAGACTTTGGCCAGGTTACCTTGGAAACACTGAGTATTCCCGTCCAGGTGGTGTCTGCGGCCAGACAGGCGGTTGCATTGATTGAGAGGAAGACGAGGAACCAAAAAAAGGTATGCAGCCCGGCAATCAATACATTGTATTAATCTGTAGATATATATTAATTCCCTTAACTTTTGTCTCTGTCGAAGTGAACCTGACAACGTTCCCTATCTGCGCATAATTAATGCACTGTGAAAAAGAAAATGTTCTGTTTGGCAGAGACCGGAGGATCAGAATTAACTACATTTCTATATCTGGATCAATTTATGGTTCTTGTAAATCCACCAGCTATTTAGTTTCTTTCAAAGTCTCATATTTTTAAATGTGTTTGTACTTGTCATTTATCATATCTGGGGCTTAAAAACTGAGATTTACTGAGCCGACAGAGGCATTACCATTTAAGGAAACAATTTTCAAGCAATTTATCTTCATTTCAAGAATGTGATTTTAATGGTAGTTTCCAATATGCAAAATATTGACTATACCATTATAAATGGTTATATTTCTAAATCATGGTGATTTGGTGATAGGTGAACTCAAAGCAACATTTGCAAAACTTCTTTTTTAACCTAGTATCGTGTCCAACCACCCAAGCACAAGGTGCAATGACAGGGGTCTCCAATCAATTGTTAAAAGTGTTGGGGAGTAACACAAGCATGAAACATTCCCTGGGAATTCCAAATAAGCACTGTAATGTTCTGTTTGGTAGCTGCTGTGTAGACTGGCAGCCTACAGGAGTCTCTGTTTTGCAGTAAAACTGTTTTTTTATGCAACTGAAACTTGCCTCCAAACCAGGAATTTAAAGATAAGCACTTGGCTTGAGGCTACTGGGAGCAACATCCAAGGGGTTGATGAGCAA
>CM044435.1:120166034-120195095 GCA_024363595.1 Xenopus borealis | reverse complement strand
TCTGGTGTAATGTGGATTACAGTGGCATCCGTCCATAAAACAGTTTATGAGTCAGACTAAAGCACTAGATTATGGCACTGTAATTATTGGGCTGCACTACAAGTCAAATGATCTGGGATGACTTTTAATATTTAAGAATGACATAAATGACATAGCGTCAAACCAACACTGCCTTTCATTCCCCAGAGAATATTACTCATCAACCACTATGCTTTATTTATATGTTTAATAACCCAGAAGAAAATGTTATAAATTGGACATACTCCAAATTAATCTTGTGTTGTATGGTGATATTATTCCCAAACGAGGTTCTTTTCAATGTGTGGTGATATTGTCATCTTGGACAATACTGGAACATTTTGTAGGAACATTGTTTTCCCAATTGAGAACACCCGGTACTCTTAAATGGCCTTTCCCATTATACAACCACAAATAGGACAACAGGGGTTGAGCTTTGAAGGCATTTCTTTGACTTTCTCCATATATAAAGCCATTGGCAATGCAGGAAAGAGAGTGAAAGATGACTAATCACATCATATAACTTTTTTAAAATTGCTCTGGGGTCCAAGTTTTGTGTTCTTTGCTGCAGTTTATGAGTCTTTGTACATTAGCCTTCAATAAAAGTGCTTTTCAAATAGCAGCCCTGCTGTAAATTATAGCTATGTGAAGCTTGTGCTGTATATTTCTATCCAAAAACTGGGCCACAGAGGTGCTGATTCAATTTAATTTTGTAGGCCATAATTTTGTGGTGTTTAGCAACCGGCAATGACTGTTCCTCGCTGCCAGTACAGCGTGTCCCTGTTCCTTGTATGTTCCCATGATTTTCAAGACGGTTCCCTTTGAGACACATTCAGTCATTTGGCAGATGTGATGTCGGACGCAACTGTAAATTTGAGCATAGACTATTCGGGTTCTTTGGAATTCCTTGAAAACAAAGTGTTGATTGGCAGGTGCCTTTGTTTTTGCAATTTCTTTGCCTCATAATTAAAAAATGTTTCCATATGGTGTACCAGTTATTTTGTCCATCCCTTTGGCAAGGAACAGAAACAGGAAAGTAATCAATGAATACATAAATATGCAAGACAACTAACAAAATAACAAGGAAGTGTTTGAATTCAACTGGTTAGGACATAACTATTTCTACAGTATTTTTTAATAATTTGTAGGGTTTGGAGCAAATATGGAAAATGATACGTAGGCATTATTTTTCAGAATCAATGTACAGCGCTACGAAATAAGTTGGCGCTATGGAAATTATTTTTTTTTCCCAAAAACCTAATTTTCAGTACAATATCTACCTTAGCTCTGGCAAAACAAGAACATTTTATTAGAGACAGCGGGGACATACGTATGAGGAAGGGAGGGGATTTGATGTGCCTGTTTTTGACTACACAAATGTGAGTGCAATCTTCTGACATTTTAAATATGTTATAAAGGTTTTACACTACAGTATATTTATGCGCTCTACATTTCTGTCAGTAAGAAGCAAACCTGGCAGCCCCACTTTGGTCTCTTTGATGAGTGTGAGTTAAAGCTAAACATCTGTAAGTACACATCTGACCCATGTGTGTTTAAAATCTGCCCAAAAGTGTCAGACTAGATTCAGTGCTGATGTAATAGGGATGCACCAAATCCAGGATTCGGATTAGGATTCAGCCTGCATCCGGCCTTTTCAGCAAAATTCAGCCATATCCAAGTGACAGTCAGCAGTTGCAAGGGCAGACAAGTTTCTGAAGGAGGAAAGGGGCATTCTTCCCTATTACAGAGTTCTGGTAGGCTCCATCTTGAATTTTCCATGTAGTATTGGTCTCCAGTGCTCACACACAGGATATTATTAATATGAAGAGAGTCCAGAGAAAGGCAACTGAGTTGGTAAAGGATATAGAAAGTCTCTGTAATAAGGAAAGTCTGGTCCAGCTGGGGTTGTTTACTCTATGAAGATGAGGTGCTTAAAGGAGAATTCAACCCTTACGGAAAAAAAACCCTACTCCCCCACCCTACATAGCCCTCTCCCTGCTCCCCCCAGCCTAGCTGTTACTTCTGGTAAATAGCCCTAACTCTTTACTTGCCCCTTGGTGCAGATTCAGAGCATCGTGGTTCACAGGCACCATCTTCTTCTCTTCGATAATCTCTTCGATAATGAGAGGCGCGTATTGGCACATGCGCAGTTGAAAAAATCTTCCATTCACGACAACCACGCATGCGCCAAAATTGCCAAGGTGAAGGAAGAAGACACAAAGATTACCGAAGTGCTGGAAAATGGCGCCTGTGAACTCCGATGCCCTGAATCTGCACCAAATGGTGAGTAAAGAGTTAATTCAAGGGGGGAATAGGACAACAATGTATAAACATATAATGGGGCAATATAAAAATGTCTCTAATGTTTTAATTACAAGTAGGTCTTCCAACTGACACAAGGGCATCCACTGAGATTAGAAGAAAGTAGGTTCCATTTTAATATGCAAAAAGGACCTTTTACAGTGAGAGTTATAAAGATGTAAAATTCACTCCCTGAATCAGTTGTTCAGGCTGATACATTAGATAGCTTCAAGAAGGGGTTAGATGGATCTTTAGTAAGTGAGGAAATACATGGCTACTGAAAATAGCTCTTGCAAAGCTGATCCAGGGACTGGTCTGATTGCCATCAAGGAGTCAGGAAGTATTTCTTTTGCCTTCCCTAGGATCAACTTGCAACTAGGCAGGTTTGACTTAAAAAGATAATCTTGAAAAGTGTCTTTTTTCATCCTATGTTAGTATGTGCATTCTACTTTGTATGTTAGAAATACAATAGAGGGCAGAAAGTGGAGCTAAAATGCCAAAAATTGTCCAGTGTGCCATTTTTCTAAGGCTTATAATAATTCCTTTATGCATCACTGAACTGTGAAACATTTTCAGATGTACAGTCCATTCTACTTGAATCAACACTAAGATCACAGATGTAAGTTTCATGTCCATTAAGTAGCGTTAAGTATAACTGCACATGAATTATTCACATTGTCTGTATTGGATAATATTTAAACTGCAGATTTCTGGTGTTTCTGGTGCTTAAACATATTGTGTAATTCTTGAGCCTTGTGTAATAATTGGTACTGGGAATTCCCATTTCCACCCCATATTGAGAATAAAGTCATCAGACATCCTTCTTGTTGCGTGCTGAAGCTCTGCTGACTAATGGAATGTTTAACGATTTTATGCACAAGATCATCATATACTGTTCCAGAAAATAATTACTGCACAAAACTATATTAATGTGGTTGGGAAATTAGCTCTAAAGTTTATAGCAGCTTTAAAATTGCTGTGAAATGTACAGATGCAGCCATCATTACTGCAGCTGAAGGCATATGCAGCACATCATTCAAGACCAGGTGGAGAAAGAGGAGAGACCTCTAACTCTCTAAAAAGTTTCATTCTTATAAACATCGAAGCAGTCTTTGGGCAGATTTATTAAAGGGAGAAGTGGCATTCGCTAGTGAAGATTTGCCAGATAACCCATCCGCAGACACCATCAATTTACTAACAGGTGAAGAGGATAATTTGTAGCAAAAGATACTGTTGCTAGTTTAGTTTTACTCCCTATTGCCAGGCAAATTTTCACTCAGAAGAATAATCATTCAAATTCACTAAAGTGCGAATTTTCCTTTACGTTAATCCTTTCGCCAGAGTTTCCTTCGCCACCTTAGACCTGGAAAACTGTTAAAATGAAGCTACATCCTCCTTAAACTTTTGTCAGTGACATCATATCCTGTATGCTGAAAGGCATAAAAAAACGCTGGCATTTTTTTCATATTTTGGTATTGCCTTCAAAAGTTCAAACTATTAAAGATAATTGTGTTAACAATTTTTTAACCAATTTGATGGGCATTCCCGATTTGTTTTAGGGTGGGCTCATGTGTAGGGCATAGGAGGATCTCTTTAGTCTTTATATTGCTTCCTTAGACATTTGTAATAATAAGTGACCACTTCAAGCATTTGCACCAACTTCTCTAATGAAGATGTGTATATGACCTAAATGTACCCACCCTATTCAAATTGATCTCAGAGTAAGAGTGCTAACAAAGTTTAGCTAGGCAGAAATGAACGCTAGCAAACTTCACATTTGCTAGCTTCGCAACTTCACATTTTAGTATATGAGCATAGTGATATCGAATTTGCACCTGAAAAGTGTTGCAAAGTGTGGTGAAGCCTTCGCAGGTGAATTTGCCACTTTATGTCCAAAGACATCAATGCAACTTGCAACTCTGTAGGTTGTATTGTGGTACACATAGTGAAGCAATAGTGAAACAACATGAGGACCACAAAAAGAGAGTAAATAGAGGGAGCAGAGACTGGCTCTGGAAGGTCCAAGAAATCAAATAACACCATCTAGGAACTGGGGTGCTAGGGGCTCATAGAAAACTCACATGCTTGAGTGATTAGGAGGGCCCACAGACCTCTGGACCTATGTGGAGTTTTCTTGGTACACTAAATGGCCAGTCCAACACTGCTAGGAACCTCCTCTTCATACCTCCGAGTATGATGAATACATAGAATATAAAAGAATGATTATAGGATATAAAGTGCTAACGTGTCGATGCTTTTGAATTATAGCTCAACACATTTTTAAAGGCAATAGTCTAAAACAGGTATCCCCAACCTTTCTTACCCGTAAGCCACATTCAGATGTAAAAAGAGTTGGGCAGCAATAAAAGCACAAAAATAATTATTATCTATAAAATATTTTTTTAGGGGTGCCAAATTAGGGCTCTGATTGGCTGGTAGTCCCTATGTGGACTGGCAGCCTACAGAGACTGTTTGGCATAACTAAAACTTGCTTCCAAGCCTGGAATTAACAAATAAGCACCTGTTTTAGACCACTGGGAGCAACATCCAAGGGGTTGCAACATGTTACTTGCAAGCCACTGGTTGGGGATCACTGGAGTCTAAAATAATTTAAACAGGCTCCTACAGGAGTGGTAGGAGTCTTTCACATAGTAGTCCATTTCTTTATACTAATGTTGGAGCGTTATTGTCTCTAAGTAATATATTATCATACCAGACATGATACTAAGGTTCCTTGATATAACTGGACTGTAATTCCTAGGTTACAACGAGTTTTTTAGTTGCCCTGGAGTCAAACATTGTTTTGTTCACTTAAAGGGGTCAAATCAAAACAGTCACATTTCTGCAGTTACTGAAATACCACTATTCACCTTCAGATAAATAGAAGCAGCCTGCCAGACTTTACAGCATTTCTGTTGAATGCAAAGTGCAGCAAAGTGATTGCATTCAGCTGAAAATTGCCATTTTGCCCTTTAATAAAATATATCAATGAGTGCTCTGAGAGGAGAATATCAAACAGCGCTGCACTAATAGCACAGTGCTATCTGTCATAAATGGAATCTACCCAAAGCTCTCAAGATTCTGTCTGCAATTCCCCTCATGCCTTTACAAGAAATATCTTTGAAATTCCTCTTGGAATGCAATATTCTTAGTCTTCAAAAAATATGTGACGTTCCAATTTCATCAAGGCAAGATTTTATTTTCTTAGTCTGTCATGGCTGAATTGGCTACAGACAAAAACTGTATTTCTACTAGCAAAGGTGTTTTTAAAATATCATTTCAATCCACATCTAAATATTACCTATCTTATTTATATTAGACATTTGCCAAGGGCATTCATTAGGTCAATGTCTTTCATTGCCTAAACCAACATCATCTAGAGCACTGGTTACATCTTAATCAATGAAAGAGGATCCAGTCTATGGAGTTTACAGAGTATATAAAGTAGGCTGGTCCAGGCCTATCAGTAAATTCTTTAGTATAGACACTCTCAAGAATCAGACTTAATTTGACAATAATATTTCCGCAGTGTATCCATGTCTGTTCTTCTCCTCTGCTTTTAGACTTAAGACTTTGTAAAACCTAGCTGCCATTGGATCATTTTGATTGGGCTGTTGAATTGATTTTGCCTTACTCCCAATGCTGAGTTTGACATGTGCAGCAGAAAAATTATGTTACCTAGGTAGACTCTAACTTCAAAATCCTATACCATGACAAAATTATCCTTCATGGGCTAGTGTTTCTGGCAAGATAAAGTGTATCTGGAATGAATCCTGGAGTCCTTCATCCATCTGTAGTTTTTTTTTTAGCAGGATTTATGAGAACTTACATTTATTGTCATTTTCTGCTCGCAAAAATTAGAATACGAACCCAAGGCAAACTTAGCCCAATAGCAGATAAGATCTGTTCCTCTGAAGATGCTCCAGTAGCTCCTCATCGACTTTTATTCCACATGGTCTATACTCCTGTTACTTACTTAAGTCTTAAGTCACAATACAAGGCTGATTAGTAATTAATTCAGATTCTCATTATATGGCAGTTCCAAACCAAGTGCATTCTGCATCAGAATTAACTAATCAGCCCTGTAGCCTCAGCTTACATGACAGACAAACTTTTATTTTTTTCTTAATAATTTGCAGTGACCCCAAAGCTTCTATAGCATAGTGAGCATGATCAGTGTCTCTGGCTGTACGATAGGGAGCTCTTGTGCCAACTTTTCATGCCTACATCTTTACTCTTATAGAGTTGCTGGTACAGAAAGTTCCGTTTATAAAATATGTAATGTCTAGCAATATTAACTTGTAGGGTTTAGTTCTCCTTTAAATAGTAGTCAGTTGTATAATTTGATATATACAGTGTGTGGGTATCTGGGATCCTTACAACAAAAAAGGGGTAATTGCAAACTATATTACTCAGATATAAATCTTTGAAACTGCTTAACCTTCTGAAACCTTTGTTAAATCCTTGGATTTCATAAAAGGGGTTCGCTTTTAACTTTTTATTATTTTTATAGTTTTCTTTTCATTTTGCCTTTCTCTGATGCCTAATTTCAGTTATATTTTAAAATCTACATAGCTATTTTTTTGTTTGCTTTTACTACTTACTTTCAATCTAGACCCTCTCTTATGCATCTTCTATTCTATAAGTTAAATTACACTAGCGCTGTTGAAATCCTTGCCTACAAAGCTCCTGAATAGTGATATAAAAAAATTCTGACCCATACATGCCTGAACCCTGCACCTCTTCTGAACCTGGGATCAAGGAGGATATTTAGCCCTAAAACCCACCTTACCTGATTTCAGAGATTTGCTGAGCCAAAAAGTTCAGTCATTCCAAAATCTATTAAAAATATGAACAATTGCAAGATGCATCATAATATCACTTTCTACATCATCCCTAAATTTATTGTAGTTTATTTACAATATGGCATACATTTAGGTCAATAGAGGAAAGGGTTTTTAGGTCATTAGAAAGCAAGAATATTGTATTGTGGTTGAACACTATGAAGGGCAAAACATTGTACTGTAATTCCAATAAAATGGAAATCACTATTTATTTACTAATTTCATTCAAGATGGACTCATAGCAGAAAGTGCTAAAACTGTTGAAACTGGAATGAACATTTTTTTTTTGTTCCAAACATCTCAAACACATAATAGATTGGTCAAGGGAATGGCAGATGAAATTCATTATGGATAAACATAAGGTCATATACAGAGGCTGCAAAAGTGAGCAAACTCATTATACATTAAATTGAATAAATGTATGCAAATCAAAGCAGGATTTAGGAATAACTTTAGATAACAAGCTTGCTATCAACACCGAGGACCAAACAGCTGCTGCAAAGGCTAATAAAATCATGGAGTGCATTAAAAATTTGATTCTTGTTTATAGAAGGCAATTGACATTCTCCTCTTGTATAAAGCACTGGTGAAACTTTAGACTACATTTCCAAAGTTGGGGACCCCACAAGCCCAAAGAATGGAGCACAAAGAGCCACACCTTAATCTGTGTTGTATTCACAGGGCTGGTTAAGGAGTGTTCTTTGTAGTGACCCTTTAGCAGCTTGCCAAGGTGGGCCAAACAGAGAGCCCTGAAATCAATGTAATCAATGCCTATTGGCACCCATCCAGGATAGGGCACCCTAGAAGCCAACAGCACCCTGCTCTGCACCTTCCACCGGATTTTTAATCAAGCACAAGATGCTCGGTACAGCAAATGTCCTGGAAACAAATAATCATTAGATTAGCTTAGATCATCCATTTGGGCTCTTGTACTCAGGGTGTTAATAAAGAATCCTTCATATCTTAAGTCTTGATGGTGTTATGGACACTATTCTATGAAAAAGAAATGGTGGAGAAAGTAACATGTAAGTTACATGCACCTAAAATGCTGAAAGTTGGCCATTTCTGTTCTGTTCTGAGCAAGCGTCTCACCATGTGTGAATTACAGGGAGGTCATCTCCCATAGAGTGAATTTAAAGACAATAATTCTAATTTCTAAAAATAATTTCCTTTTTCTCTTAATTAATAAAGTGGTAGCTTGTACTTGATGGTTTAATAAGCATAATTAATTCACATTGTTGGCAAAACAATCCAGTCGGGTTTATTTAATGTTTAAATGACATTTAGTAGACTTAAACTATGGGGAACTTAACTGTGAAAAGATTCCCTATCTGGAAAACCCCTAGGATCAAAGCATTTCAGATAATAGATCACATGCCTGTAGCAATATTGGTTTAAGAACATGCATTTCATAAATATTTTGTCAATATTATGCCCTACTTTCATTTTAAAAACTAAAAATAGGCAACGTTCAACTAGGAAATAGTTTGATGTGGATTCAATGGAGTGAGTTGTTATAATTGTTTATTTTATGAATGGAGGATCTGCTTGAGGCTGGACTGTTCACACCATGTAGAGCTATAAAGAAGGGGTAGGTTAATGGGCCCTATAACTAGGAAATCCTTGGTATTCAAACCAAAATCAATATAAGGCACAGGCCAATGGAAAGTTCATAGTTGCAATTTTGTGGATTGCCCTAATATACCAGAAACAATACTTAAAGCAACGGAAGCAGTGGTTTTATGTGAAGATCAAGCCCCCAACTATCTGCACAAATGGATTTGCATCCTGATCTACTTTGTGGCAACTTAATTTGTAATTTCATTTCTGCATGTATCAACTAGGAATGACGCAGTTACACCTATGTCATGACACTTGGAAAAGCTCCTGTGTCTGGACATCCCAGGTCTTAATTTGTACACCATGTATCTTTAGTTAATTGCTATCCTGATCCACTCCTTAAGCCCAGCATCTCACCTTAAGTACTTGTGACTGATTTGACCTTGTTTCTGGCTTCATAGATTGCTGTTTTCCTGACCCTTGACCAGTTGTTTTCATTGTACTGATCATACCATCAAGACTAATCAGCTGTGTTGTTCATTATCTGCTCCTAACCATTATGATATTAGTTTTTAGGAACAAGGCCCCATTATCCCATGAGTTCATTCTGTAGATCATTACTTATTTTAGTTATTTAAGAACTCAGCTTGATACATTTTAGGCTTCTATTTGATAGACAGTAGTTACGCAAGGATTGTCCTTTGTACATGAGCAAGTTCTATTTTTCTTTTTTTATGTCATAAAAAGGATCATTTAATCTCCCAAACACTGAAAATGATGTATAATTGGCAAAAAAAATGTTTTATGTCTTTAATAATAAGCTGCTTAGTAAAAGTTTTACATTTATGGAAAATCAGTATAGCTGTCCTGCTCTTGAAGCTGAGCCTCCTTGTGAGGTTTATTTATTTTTCATAATCTTTAAAAAAAACTTCAGGTAGAACGACAGGAATAGAGAATAGATTTTTTTTGTGTATCTAACAAGTCAGTCTGCCGCTGCATCTTCAAAAATAAACATATGTTTAAATTGGGATAGGGACTGTGGGATAGCAGGTATAGTAGGGGGAGATGGTGCCTATAGTAACAGTGGGATAATAGTCTCTGGGAAGGGAGTGTGACTGTGGGATAGCAGGTATAGTAGGGAGAGTTGGTGCCTATAGTATCAGTGGGATAATAGTCTCTGGGACTTGAGTGTGACTGTGGGATAGCAGGTATAGTAGGGAGAGATGGTGCCTATAGTAACAGTGGGATAATAGTCTCTGGGAAGGGAGTGTGACTGTGGGATAGCAGGTATAGTAGGGAGAGATGGTGCCTATAGTAACAGTGGGATAATAGTCTCTGGGAAAGGACTATTATTGTGGGATAGCAGGTATAGTAGGGAGAGATGGTGCCTATTGTAGCAGTTGGATAATAGTATCTGGGAATGGACTGTTGGATAGCAGGTATACAGTAGTATGGAGAGATGGTGCCTATAGTAACAGTGGGATCATAGTGTCTGGGAATGGACTGTGACTATGGGATAGCAGATATAGTAGGTAGAAGTTGTGTCTATAGTAGCAGTTGAGATAACTGATAGTGATGGGCGAATCTCCCGAGATTTGCTTCGCCGAAAAATTCGCGAATTTCCAGAGAAATTAGCGAATTGGCGAAAAATCCGCGAAACGAGTCGCGGGATGCTTTTGACGCGCGTCTCGTCAACTTTGGCACGTCGCGTCGTTTTCGAATTTATTAGCCAGCGGCGAATCGCGGGAATTCACCGCGAATTCGCCCCTGGCGAATAAATTTGCCCATCACTAATAACTGATGGTAATACCTAAAACTTTATATCAGGTTGCCAAACTACAACTTCACATAATACTACACTACATAATACACAATACAAACCTCTATACATATGCAAATGCAGAACTCCTCATTTATTTCTTTTCACCTTTTATGAATTAATAAAAATGATATACAGAATTTATAATGAAAGGAGTTTAGTTTTATTGCCCACCATCGACATCTATCTCCTCCCACACTCATTAAGGCAAAATAAGCACTTTTTAACTATCGTTTGCTATTTAATTATCATATTAATGTTTCATTTGAAACACAATCTAATTGGAGATGTGGCTTCAAAAAACTGGAAAAGCAACACACAAATCTCAGGCTTTTTACGGCTGGTACAGGCTGTTGTGGCATACTGTGCTTGTGCGTGCTGAGACCATATCAAGTAGCCGTTTCATTACAAAGGTTCTGAACACCTGTTAGTCATCGTAATTGCAGGAGGGACGCACATTTCAAAGGGAGGGAAGTAGGGGGGAAAATGGTTCTGTACTACAAATTAAAGTGCAACCACAGCTGAATGAGAGATACAGTAATACCTGTATTTAATACTTTCACTCCATTGGAAGTGTAAAAGTGTCTTCTCCACAAGACAATCATTGGTGGGAGAGATGGGGCTGTAGTGGTCATTTGTTGGAGACATTTGTCAGTGAGGGTGCTTGACATGATTGTGAGTGTCTCTCAATATAAGTTACTTACATAATATTTTTCCAGGAAATGCAACAAACAAATTGTCAGAGAGGGAGAGAGAGGCAATTTTAAAAAGTGGCTTTTCCCACTGATGTGTTGATTGGCATATTACAAAGCAGCAGAGATATGAGGAATTCTAACCTTTCTTCATTGATCGATATAATAGCAACAAGCAAGGACACAAATAAACAGGATAAAATGTTCCAACAAGTAATTTGTTTTGATGATGAATTCTGGGTAACCGACGGGCTGCCTGTTTCTTCTCAAGACGGCTGAAGCTTAAAACAAATGTAAACCTTTCCAAGAAATGGATGTAAAATTACTCAGCGTGCTTGTGCATTTTTTTTTTCTAGTATTCAAGATATTGATAGTTTATAAACTGCTACTAAAATGAATCTGAAACAACAGCACCACCTGCAGGTAATTTCAGCCTGCTGGCTACATTCGGCTGAAAATGAGGCTGGAACTTGCCTGCTTGGTGGGAAAATATCTCTTGAAAAAAGGAGTTTTGATAGGCTGACTCTCCCCTTTATTATTTTATAAGGAAAAACTTTAAGACCATCCAGCAGGAGTGGAGGTGCTACAACCATTTGGAAGTCTGGCCTACTTTAAACTCTTCTAAAAGACAAGAATATAAAAGGAGAGGGGGATATGGAAGGACTCAAAAGCTGAGTAAAATATTACATATTACAAGTATTACAGATATATATATAGTAATCCAGTAAACATACACAAGAGGGGCTTGATTAATGTAATACCATGATGATTGGCAGCACACAAAAGAATTGCTAATTTGATATTTTGCACTAGATAGATACAAAACATTTACTTCAGTATATTTCAATCCACAAACTCAAACCATGCTGATAGATCCATATCCTGCAAAGGTATCTGTTAATAAGCCTACTATAATTATTTGCAAGTCACATCTACTGAGGAAGGCAATAACAAAGACTCCCTAAGGAGAATGCCATCCAAGCACTAGATCCCTTGGATTGTTTTGGCCAGAAGCACGTTCAACATTTTGGAAGTCAAAGCTTCATACAAATCAGCTCCCTGTGTAGAGAGAGCAGTAAGCAGAATGTTTGTCTAATTTCCTCTCTAATGTTCTCTAATGTTCTCTCTCTCATCTGTGCAAACAGTGCACTCTACTCCAATACGCTAGCAAGACCCTACTGATACCTGCTTTTGTCTCTTAAAAGGAGAATTTTTTTTTTCACCAAAAAAGTTGAGTTTCTGATTGAATTCATAAAAAAAGCCCTGGAGCAGTACAGAAAGCGGCAACGTGAGAAATCATACTAAATTATATTTACAGACTGCCAGAATGAAATTTAGCTGAAATTCACAGGTAGAAAAGGGTTGACAGAGTAAAACACTGTAGATTTAAGTAATATCAGGGAAAAGGTGGGGGGAGGGTTTAAATGATTCATGAGCAGGTAAAAACCTTCCAACCATCCAATTTATTCCAGGGCTTCTTTAATGGAAATAGGTGATATTATGAAACGGTCTGGGTCATGGTCAGACTGTGCTTGCTATAGTTTTGGTTCTATTGTTTACACTGTGCATCCAGGTATAGGTGTGGGATCCATTATCTGGAAACCCATTATCCAGAATGCTCCGAATTACAGGAAGGCCATCTCACATAGACTCCGTTTTATCCAAATTATCAAAATGTTTAGAAATGATTTCCTTTTTCTCTGTAATTATAAAACACTACCTTGTAAATTATACAAACTAATATATAATAATATTTATTAGAAGCAAAACAAACCAGTCAGGTGCATTTAATGTTTAAATGACTATCTAGTAGACTTAAGGCATGAGGATCCAAATTACAGAAAGACCCCATATCCAGAAAGTGCCCAGATCCAGAGCATTCTGGATAACAGGTCCCATAAATGCACCTTATTTTATTCTCTTATGTGCAAGGTTGAATACTGACATTTGTACTTATATTTACTAGGAATAAGAATGTTCTTATTATACCTGGTCTACAGGTTCTGAGTTGTAAAGGAGCATAAGGCAGAGGGTAAAATTCAATGAAGATTTGCTGTTTATGGATTGTGCCATTTGCTTCCTGTGATCCCCACTCCACTTTCATTAAAGGTACTTACTAAAGGTACTGCCTTCTCTTCTGAATAAGGCACTGTTTCTACTGATGTTTGGTAAACCCTGCAGCTGTTGCCTCCAGGGTTCCCTCAGTGCTCTGTATCAATTGGTGCAGCTTAGTTGTGCCAAAAGAATAGGGCAATTGCTTGAACAAACACCAGAAATTATGCTAGATGGACTTGTTTGCCTAAATTGCGGACTCTATGGCTCTAACAAAGATTGCCAAGCTTTTTTCGGCATAAAACAAAACAAAAAAAGCACCAAAGCTCAGGCAATCATAAAAGAAACCTTGCATGAGTTTACTAATCACTTGGGGTTTTATGCCGAAAAAAGCTTGGCAATCTTCTGCCAGAAGGAAGAGCACAAAAGCTCAGGGAATCATTAATGTGCCTTCCCATATTTCTGAGCTATGAGTTACCAAATCTGCATTGTACATCTCCTTCAGCTGCAAATGTTGCAAAGAAAGGCATGATGGTGGGACACCTGTCATTGGCAAATCACCTATTTGCCTATAAATTAAATAGACGCCAGTCCTTTCTTACATGTCTCATATACAATTATAGGTTATCTTGTTCCACCTGTAGGTAAGATGGATATTCAGCATTGCAATGCTTCATTAAAACTGTGTAAATGTTGATACAGGGAAAATTTCCAATCACCACTTGGGGCCGGGAAGGATTCTTTTCTGCTCTGGAGGCATAATTAGTTCTAGCTTCAAGGCAGGTTTTCTACATACATACATACATACTTTCTAAGGTTTTTGGTAAGCATTTAATCAATGCCCAGTTGTCTGCCTACAACATAAATATCTCATGTACACATTTCTTCTAATGTTTTATATTAACTTTAAGTATGAAGTCTATATTACAGTTTTAACAAAGTACGTTTAACATAATTCGCCAATTCATTGGATTTTTCTTTTGTTGCAGCTGTGGTCCAGAATACTACACTTGTAATTTCATTAGGGGAATACAGTGGTTCTCTCCTACAACTGTAGGGTTGACTGATTGAAAGAGATGCTGCTATAGATTGTACTAAGTGATGGCTGGCTTCCATTCTCTGTCACCAACACATTACAGACTGAGGGGAAGCAAATAGGTGGGTTGAAGATGTATCAAGGTGAGAAATATTTTTCCAGCCTTGCACCATCCTCTCCATAGATAGATGCAGTCCTAGTAATCAGTGGTAAATAGGAGTTCAGAACAGTTATCTGTGATAATCCTAATACTCAGTGCTGAAGAAGATGGCAAGGTATTGCCCTTACAAGAAAAATCAATAAAAACTGCTGAACCCTCACTTTCCACACCTTTTTTAGTTGTCCTGGTCACTGCTGCTGACAACCATACTGCTTCTTAGGCTACAGGTTGGCAAAAGGCACAAAAAGAGCCACAGAAGTGCAAGAACATGCTTTTGTGCCCCTTAGTGCTCATTCCCTGGGTTTTGATGTGCTCTGTACCTTGCTGGATGCAACATCTGCCAAAAGGTGAAGAGTGCAGCTTTGACAGGTGTAAATCAAGCCTTGTATTTACCATAGGGCAGGTGGTCAGTACAGGTCGCATTGTGGCCTGCCTCCATTGCTACTCATAAATGTGCACATCTGCAGACAGTTTGATTCCTGGTTACAGTATGGAGATATCATATAGACAGATAGAGGGTCTGCTAAAATATAAAAGCATGGACATGAAGTCCAGAAAGTGAAATATAAGGATACTTGAACTATGTATTCAGGAAAGGATTTTTTTTCTTTTTTTGGGCCGTGGATGATTTGCTCCTTTTGGACATTTCAGTCTCCAATGAATATGGCTTCAATGAATATGGCTTAATACGTTGAGTTTTTATATTGCTTGTCCCTTATTTACAGTTTTTCCGTTTTTAGAGAATTCACTGTGTCTTGCGCAACACCACTTGCAGTTGTTTCCTCTGCCTATTGTGCTTTGCCCAGTGATCCCCACATGACCAGGATACATCTGATACAAGTGTACAGTACTGGACTTAGTCTGCAAGCGATGTACTGGAGTGGATCAGCCAGCTGTCCCTGAGAGCTGGGAAGATGATGTTCTGCCAAGTGCGAAAATGAAATAATATTGCTACATATTGTCTAGAGAGAAAAGAAAATGATGGTTGGGTTGGAGGTAAAAAAAATATGTATTTTGAAAATAAATTATCAAGCTAAGCAGGTAATGAAAGAAAGAGGTAAGGCTTTACACATCTGCTGAAGGAACGCCATAGTTGCCAAGCTGTAACCTAGTTAAAGAAGCATGGGCCACTATAGGGACTGATCTGTTTCATTTTAATTAGAATACACAAACAGAGGAGCGAATATCTGCAGAAACCAAATAAGCTTCTATGTATAATAATCTATTGTCAGTCACTCTCTCCATGGTCCTGAAGTATTCAACTGGCTGTGGCAGGTTGCCCTCCTACAATATCATTCTTCTATTGTTTGCTTTGAGCTCCCGTGATCATTGTGTAAGAATATTTACTGTTATATGTAAAAACACTGACATATGATTACAAAGCTGGTCTCTAGCTTAATGAGCTATTTTTCATCTCTACACAGTTTTTAATGCTGGTGAACATGAGTCAAGGTAACACCTTTGATTACTATATCTTCTAGGGAGAATGGGCTGCAAGAGTGGTTTTCTAATGGCCATTTGGAAAACTTCATACTTTCATAAAAAATTATGATAATTGCCCACTCACACAAACCTTAAATATGTTTTATCCAGCCCTTAAAGGATAACTAAAGCATAAATGAAGAAGAAGGGCATGTTTAGGGGCTCTGCACCAGCCCAAGGCAACCACAGCCCTTTAGCAGGAAAGATGTGTGTCTCCAAAGTTGCCCCAGTAGCTCCCCATCTTCTTTTCTGCTGATTCACTGATTCACATGCTCTGTGCTGCTGTCACTTACTGAGCTTAGGGACCAACACACAAGATACTGTATATATAAATAATATAAATATCCCAATATAAGGCTGATTAATAAATAATTCCAATTATTGGTTCATGGCAGCTTAGAAATCAGCACAATTTGCATGATAATTTAATATTCAATCCATGTAGGATTAATACAACAGGCCTAATTTTCTTCTTAATAATTTGCAATGTCCCCTAAGCTTAGCTTCTCAACAGCTGCAAGAGTATACTGAGCATGTGCCATGTCACTGACACTTATAATTAAATCCAAGATGGTGAGTTAATGTGCAAAACTTTGAAAGCCTGGATAATTACTACTAAAGGGATGTTGAACCTTTAGGCTGGTGCAATAACTTCAGTATATAAAATTTGCCATTCCTAGCCATATTTATTTGTAGGGTTTAGTTGTCCTTTAAAAAGTCTAGGGTTATTATACCAAGCTGCAAGTTTTAGTCCCTGTTTGTAAAGTAGTGATTCAACTACAGTAGAACCCTGCTTTTATGTAAATTAGTTTTCCCTGAAATGCCACCATCTATTCCTGGTCAAGTGCAAGTAAGCTTTTACTTTTCTTTCCTGGAATTTACTTTGATTTCTAGTGGTCCTTGAGGAAATGTTTGAGCTGGGTTCTACTGTAGCTGCAATATTAGAGCATTTCTCAGATGACACAACTTTTCCTTTTTCTAATACTGGAGAATTTTCTTTGCTGAACATGAAAACATGAAATTGAGATAGATACCTCTCCCTTTCAGTTATACAGGACATCGACAGGTATGAAATTGTGGATTTTTGTATTCCGGCTTTTTGCAGTATTGGAGTATAATACATTTGAAAGGTTTTTTTCCCCAGAAAACTTTTAGTTTTTGCTCCAAAAAGCCCAATCAGATAAATCTGAGGTTTAGTAAATGTAGGGATCCTGAGATTTGGGTGTAGTTAACTTAGACAGGTCCCCATTGGTAGTAGGACACCTAAGGGTCCTTTAGTTAACTCAGGCAGCTATGTCCCCTTTCCTGGGTCCATATTACTTCAAAGGCTTGTACACCAGGTGGCAGTAGTTTAAAGTATAAAGGGGTTTTACCGCCATGCGTGGGACCTTGCCTCGCTGGGAGGTATTACAGGTCTAGGTTTGCTGGTGAAAAGCTACAGTAGTTATTAGTTACATAGTTAATTAGTGACAGTGGATATTGTAATAGTCACTGTAGGAGTAAGAGTCAGCACAAGGTAGCTAGTGAGCAGATGTGGCTCCAACAAGGAGAAGTAGTGGGGTTAGGACCCCATGGTGTGTAAACCACCAGACAAGGGACTACAGTAGGGGAATTAAGGACCAGATAGGATACCAAGACCACAGGCTGAATACAGTGGGTGAGGTGAGGGCCAAATAAGGTTCCAAGATACAAGACCCCAGGCTGAGAAATTCAAACCTTAGTGTTCATCTGAAGGAATATTGTCTAGTGAGAGTGGTAATTATCCTTATTTTATTGCTGCTACTCTGACAAAGTTACCTATTTTGTGTAATAGCTCACCTGGAGCACCTTTTATTCCCTTGGGGGGATTATTGCTGTCTAACCCAATCCAAAACAAGTTAAAGTTTGCTGCAAAGAAACTTATCTGAATTTCCTGCTGCACTGAACTACATCAGGTACAGAGAGTTACAGGGAGTCGCTCATGTACATTGGGGTCCTGGGCACAAGTCAATCAGTTTTAGCCAGGTCACACACAGTCACAAATCCACAGCTTGTCAGGTTTGAGATGACAGATTTTTGGATTCTGACTTTTTTGCACCTTCTGGGTATAAACATTTTTTAAAAATTTTTAGTTCTTTCCCCCCCTCTAAAAATATGGGTTTTTGCCCCCTTAATGTATGTACAAAGGTTCCCAAAGCTTCCTGAATAACAGGTCCCATACCTGTACTTGCAAATATGCTAATAACCAACATATCACACCATTACAGAATATAATAAACTACATGAATCCCTTACTTGCTTTTTTAAAAATGCAGATTTATTTTAAATATACATATCTTTTTCCTATAAAGCTGCATTGCCTTTTTGGAGATTTCATTCTTTGAAATACATTCCTATGTCCACATCATAAAGATTCATAAGTAATCATATTAAACTTGCTAGGCTATAGTTGACATACTTGGGCAATATCCAAACGGTAGGCTACAAATAATCTAGAAAAGAAGGGGAGAAGGCACATGGACTTTGATGAGAGAATGTAGGCAATGGATTTTATTGGACATGAAGCAGTGAGGGAATCAGGACTGAGGTGCCTATGTGTTAGTGGTTTCTTTGTGAGGCTACAAGTAATTACTGTACTTTTATTTCAATGCTTTTCAAAATTAGCATTCATTTTATTATTTTTTTCCAGTAGCAGCTCAATATGCTGACTCTCAGACCAGAGGTCCCAACTTTTTTTTACATGTGAATCACATTCAACTGTAAAATGAGCTGGAGAGCAACATAGGCATGCAAAAATATCATGGGGTGTTAAATATGGACAGTGGTTGGCTAATTGGTAGTCCCTATGAGGACTGGCATCCTACCTGGTTTTTGTGCATCCAGAATAAGCACCTGCTTTGAGGCCACTGGGAGCAACATTTAAGGGTTTGGAGAGCAAACTGTTGCCACTGGTTGGGGATCACTGACCTAGTTACTATTATAGGGTGATAGTGATGGGCAAATCTGGCCCATTTCACTTCAGGAAAAAAATCTGCAAAATGGCAAACATTTCAACTGAATAAACAGCTTAAAACTTTGACATGTTATAATAAAATGTTATAAATACATATCTATAATCCCTATAATTGTTCTTTTTTAATGAGAAATGTAAATATATGAGGCATACACAATATCAACAAATACATCAGTTCATAAAGAAATAAATTGGCCATGTATTCTTTCCTGTTTTTTTTTTCATCCTTCCAGAGCCAATAGCTGACTTGGAAATGAAAATATATCTGACAGATTGGCAAAATATCTGGGATATTGCAGCTAAAACCTCTATTTGTACAGTAACACAAGAAGGAATCTATAAGATAATGAAGAGGTGGTATCATACCCCACCCTGTTACACAAATTCTTCCCTCTTTCATCTACACATAAATACTGGTGATGCCGACATGCAGCAGGTTCATGCAGCCATTACACTTCAACAGTAACTTGAACTCTAATACTTTTAAACAGTATAGAAAGTATAGTGTATTTACACAGCATTTGGGCAAATAAAATAAACAGCAACAATAAAATAGTATGCAACTTGAAGCAATTTTATGAATTTTTCACAACACATAGTCCTTGGTACATGCAGGTAGTTTTCTGATTCTGTCAGTATGTCTTTTAGGTCCACTTTCCTCAGGCCTATCACAGTTGGCATCAGTAGTAGGGAAATGTCCTTGATCAAATGGAATGTCTCCAAAGTCATACCTAACAGAAGCAAGACAACTTGCATTCCATATGCGTCCATTAGACTGTTCTTATGTGTATGGTCCTCGCTGGCATCTCACTTTAAGTGGTGCAGTAAATTTAGATTTTCCTTGTTTCAGTATTCCTGGTTTCTTAATTCTGACTAAAGATCCAGGCTGAAAGTATAAGCCTTGCAGTGTTGTCTGTGAACTAATACCTTTGTAACATTTAACAAATTTGACAAGGGCAGTTACAGTACAACTGCACAATTCAAGAACACTTGGAATTTGGACTTTTGTGACGTATTAAGCTGCAGTTTCACAATGAATGGACACTTGGGACTTATGTTTTTAATATAGCCACCATTGAATAAGGAATCTATAGTTAAATTGAATTTGGTTTGTGCTAAATTTTTGTATAATTGAAGCCTAAAAGCCTAAACTCACGCCTGGACACTGAGGGCTGGGACTTATTTAGGGTTGGTTTAAAAAGCTAATACGTTTCCTGCTGTGTTTCATATGAGAAAGGGCTCTTGTAGCCTGAAACATGTTGTGTGTATATAGTTTGAAATAAAGCACCTTGCAGCAGCAATCTGCATTTGGTATACTCTCCTCACTTTTATAAGAAATCATATATGCCACTGACCAGTTTGTATTGCAGTTTGTAGTTGAAATTCAGTAGCCTTGTTGACCCTCTAGCTATACGCATTCCAGCTCTTCTTATTCCCTTTGTTGTAAGCAGTGTAGTTAAAGGGCTATGATCCGTGCAAAGGTAAATTCTCGACCCCACGGGTAGGTTCTCCATTTTTCTGTTGCCCAAACACATACTAGAGCTTCTTTTTCAACAGTTGGATATTTACGCTCTGCCTCTGTAAGTGTTCTGGATGCAAATGCAACAGTTTTCTCTGTATGATCGGCATGAATCTGTGTGAGAACTACACCAATTCCATAGTCTGAAGCAACTGTAGTGATCATAGTGGGTAGTGCAGGGTTAAATAAAGCTAGTGCTGGACTGTTCACAATTAACTGTTTCACTATTTCAAATCTATGTTGTGCAGTATTTGACCAAACCAGACTTAAAGTTCCATGTTATAGTGCTTTAAGAGGCCCCACAACTGAAGCATAGTTGGGAATACACTTAGAATACCATGAACTAAGACCTAAGAAAGCTTGTAAGGTCTGAAAATCAGAAGGAGTAGGTGATGTGTAACATAATTTCACTGCCTGACCCTGGCCATGTCAATTCTATGACCCAAAAATGACAGCTGGGTTTGTCTGAAGTGTTATTTGGAAGGGTTCGGTTTCAGTCCTGCAGTGTCAATGCATTTCAGGACATTTTAGAATACATCAGTCTTTGAAAACAACTTGGTGCTGAAGCCAGTCCATCATGGGTGATAGATGCAGTGAGGTCTCTGCTTTCCTCATGCAGTAATACTTGATGATAAGCACTCTGAAGATCCAGAGTAGAAAAGAATTTTGCTCCTCAGAGTTCTTAAAATATTTCCTCTATGTGTGGCAAGGAATGATTATCCTTAACAACGGCTTTATTAGGTTCACAGAGACAACACACAATCAAATACCTCCAGTTTTCTTTATTGTTACAACAATTCGTAAAACCCATTCGGAGGATTCTTATTTTTCAATCACATCTTGCTGTACCAGTTTCTTAACTTCCTGTGAGGAAGTAGAGTAGGGTAATCACTTCAAATTCTGTCATACTGGTTTTACATCTGGTCTCAGCTTAACTTAGTGTACAAAGCTCTTTGTGCAACCCAATGAAGTGTCGCTTTGTGGTGAAATTTTAGACACAGGCTGTGTGGCAGGCACTGGTGTTGTAGAAATGAGACCATCAACTAATTGTAGGTTTGATGCAGCAAAGAGATCCCTTCCTAGTGTAGCTGTACCCTTATTCACAATGTAAAAGTCATATGTTGCAGTATTTGATTCAAATTGTACAGTCACTGCCAAGCAAACAAGCATAGGGACTGGATCCTTTAATAACTGACCAGTCTCAGGGCAAGTATTCAATGAAAATATCCTTTGGTAGTATAGAAACAGCTGAACCTGTATCAAGCATCAGGTTAATGGTGTGTCCCTTGTCAGCAGAAGCAGTATTGACATTGACAGTGCATATAAACTTGTCTGGAATAATTGTATCAACTTTTTCCATATTTAATACTGTAACATTTGGAGTAGTGACTTCATGAACATCTTTAGAAGAACTACGGCAGATTTTAGCAAAATGTCCTCCTTTTTGTATTTGAGGCACTGTACAGCTTTTGCAGGACATGTAGCATAATTTGCATTGTGCTGTTTTGAACCACAGCGGAAGCAGTATTTTTTATTTGTATGGCTGCTCGGTTTTTCAGTGTAGGTGAATCCCTTTCCTTAGAATTGTATTTTGCCTTTGACTGTGCATTATTAGGCCTCAGTGCTGGATTCACAGTCTGTGCGGTCCCAGCAGTTCCCTGACTGTTTTAGCCTCTGCCACTGCTGTTTCAATCTGGCTACTGTAATAGCCTTTGCAAGGGTTAAATTCTGCTCTAGGAGCAGTCTCTCTCTAATGTGATGTGAGTTTTTTTTCCCCAATCTTTGGTCTCTTAGCATATCATCTGTTAGATTCTCAAACTCACAGGTAACAATCAGCTCTCTCAATGCTTCTACAAAATGTTCTGTGGATTTGCCATTATGTTATCCATGTTGGCATTAACTCTTGGCTCAAAAACGTTCTTTCCAGCAGTAAGAGCAGTTTCATAAGTCTCATCATGTAATGTTAATGTATAGAACATACACTGCCCCTCTGCTCCCAGGCAGCAAATAAGTAAAGCACTCTTTGTAGCAGCAGAAATCTCCCCTTAGACAACAGCAATAATGTAATTTTCAAACATATGGATCCAAGCAGTAAAAGGTATGGTAGGCTCACCAGGGTTTGGAAGAAAAGCTGCAGGCTGCTGCAGAGGTAGAAGAGACATCTCGTCGACAATTTGTTATGTTTTGGTAGCCAAGGATGAGCAGAGTATTACAGTGCTTTAGTAGCAGGTTCATGCAGCAATTACATTTCAACAGTAACTTGAACTCTAACACTTTTAAACAGTATAGAAATACAGTGTATCCACAGTATACTCTTGTGCACAGTGACACTTACAGGCACCTTGCACAAACACCACAAGTGCCCATTAGCCCCCAGAGAACAGGAACGAATAGCCAGGATTCAGTATGTCAGAAGGATGGAATATTTGACAGCTGTGAAAAACTCCACAGTTGAACGTTTCAACAACATATGGTATGACTGGGATACCTTGATGCTTAGGGGACAATAATCCCTTCTAGGATACAAGTCTAAATAGGTAAACTGCTGATATATAAAAAAATGTAGGATTGATCTGGTATTAGAACAGAAATTTCATGGAAGTAAGGATTGGTTACACATTCCACACATCTTTCTATATGCTGTTAGTTTGTTTTTCTATACTTGATGCTCTTTTGTTTAAGTTGTGTAATGGAAAAAGGTTTTAAAAACAAATAAAAACAAAGTAATAAAAGAAAAGAAAAACATTTTACTGAAACTGATTCTTGTTTAAATTGAATCAGTCTTATAATTGCATTTCCTCTACACTGTTCACTCTCTCTCTCTCTCTCTCTCTCTCTCTCTCTCTTTCTCTCGCTCTATAGCTCTCTTTCTCTCTCTCTTCTCTGTATTTGTATTAAAAAAGCCTTCAGTACTACTTATACAGAAATTCATGGTATTTAGGGTTGAATATGCTAACATTGCATAACTAATGACTGTTTAGTACACAGCCAGGGTTGGACTGGGTCAGCGGATACCTGGTAAAAACCCGGTGGGCCCCAGCACTTTATGGGCCCTACCAACCCAGACCTGCACTCCCTTACGGCCAGTGTTGCTCCCTGATTGGGGTGAGGTGCCTCTAGGGGAGTGGCGCCAGGTAGGGGGCTTGAGTAGCAGGTTTGGGTGGCCCTGTGGAAGAAGCCCTGGTAGGTCTTTGGGTCTCCAGTCCAATGCTGTACACAATTGCTGATAAATAGGGTAATTCCCCCCTGGTGAAAGCAATGCTTTACAGGTTAAAACTGACGTTTCCAAGTATTTCCAAGATTTGCCTCTAGCAAATGTGTTTCTCAAATGGCTAAAATGTTCCTGAGAATGCATAAAAAATTTACCCTGTGTGACAATACATATTTTTATCCTTCCCCTCTCTTTCCACATCATCCAAAGGGGTCTGAGCCGTCCCACTGTCTATATAAGGACATAGACATAAATATATGGTTTATTCATTTTAATGGAGTATACACAGCACCCAGATATTATCTGTTGGTGGTCAGATTTATTCTTCGTTGTTACAATATTTATAGTGTAGTAGTAGATAGCATTAGCAGTTAACGAGAGTTAATGTCAAAAATCACAGACATGTTTTAAGAAATTAGCAACATGGGAGACTTTATTTCTATTGAAAAAGCAGGTGTAGCCTAGTGGTTAGAAGTCCTCTAACAATGTACAGCATTTGTTTAGCAATATACTGAACCAAAAATTATTGATTTTGCCCTCCCAAAGCAGAAACAAGGTGCCATTTTTCAGCAGTTTTCAATTTCTTTGGTGAAACAGGACAGATTCGCTCATCACCCTGTACTTTGTAACTAGCATGTAAATTATTGAGGCACTCTAAACCAGTGCATTAGACTTAGGCAAAGTTGCAACGAGAGTGTTTGCACTCAACAGGTGGAACACACGGAAGCTATCCATAAATGTATACAAATTATAAGCACTACACCAAACTCTTAATGAGATATAAAACTCTACAGCCGATCCCCATGGTATTCTATAAATTGCAAAGCTATGTGTCCTAGACATTTTTTTCTGCTGAGCAATAAAATGGTTAAAGGGTTGAATTCCGATCCTCTGTCCAACAGCAGACTGGGGGGTGGGTGTGTTATGCCAAGCTGTCGATAACGTGAAAGCCTTTCTCAAACAGTACATCTCATTGACCTCTAAATATTCAGACTCAGAGGACATTGACTCCAATTGCAGTAGGAACGTGGAATCCCATAGCATGTATCATTACCCGCAGCCTTACATGGCTCATATTCTCTCACATCAGGCTTATTGTCTTCTTGCTTGACCGACTACAAAATCCCGAATACATTGTAGGCCATCATGTATCCATGCCTCTCATGGGAATCCAGCATGTGAGAGCTTGCACATCCAAGACCTAGATGGATTAAACATATCCTCTTCTTTTTTCCTTGGGGATGTAGAAATCTTGATTCTAATCTTACCTTGAAATAATGAGCAGAATTTCCGAGAATCCAAGTGTGAGCTGCCCAATTTAGAAGTTCTACGCAATATGTTAGGGCTATATAAATACATGCTAATAAATTATTATGATAAAAATCAAAATACACTTTTTAAAAACATTTTCTCAGTGAATGTATGGGACTGCTTGGGGCCTGTGGCTTTCTGCATAATTGATCTTTCCATAATTTGGATCTACATTCCTTGAGTCTGCTAGAAAATTGTGTAAATAAATAAACCCAATATGCTTCCAATAAGCATAATTTACAGTATATTTTAGTTTGGATCAAGTACAAGGTAATGTTTTATTATTTTAGAGAAAAAGGAAAGCATTTTTAAAAATTTTGGATAAAATGGAGTCTATCGGAGATAGACCCTTTTTTTATAATGCTTGGGGGCTGGGATTTTCCAGATGATGGATCTTTCTGTTATTTGGATCTTCATATCTTAAGTCTTCCGATGTGGATGAATTATATCTTATTTGGTATCAAGTACAAGGTACTGTTTTATTATTACAGAGAAAAAATAAATAATTTTAAAAAATTTGTATTATTTCAATACAATGGAGAGACTGCCTTTCAATAATTCAGAGCTTTCTCGAAAATGGGTTTCAGGATAATGGATCCCATACCTGTTCTGTCACTAATACCTCAGTCTTCTCAAAGGGCATTGAAGAATTATGCTGGTCAGAAGGGGTTAATTTATATTTTCCTACAGCAGTGTGCTTTAAGCCATGAATTCAATTAAAAACATTGAGGTTCAAGTTAATAATGCAGGGGAATTAATATACTTGTCTTACTGTCACAATACAGTTGAACCCCTGCTGATTATTTCCATTATACTTAAAAATGTTGTTATGACAATGGTCACATCTCATTGCTTGGCCATCTCTTCTCTCTTGCATTCATTCCTTTTTACTGTACCTTGTGGCACTCATCATCAGTTAATCAATACATGGTAACAATTCACTGTTCTCGTAGGTATACAGCCGATCAATTGTCTTGGCAAGTCAAATGCGTGATGAGTAATTTTGCTGCCGAGGCATAAACCCCCCCTTATATTAACAATTCATAATTGTAGGGCAAATGAAATGCAAGTCTGAGTGACAGATTCGAGTACAAATAGAGTTCGAAGAACTGGAGTGATTGAGAGCCTCACTTCATGGAAGTCAGAGCTGCGCTAAATACTCTATAGTCAATCAATTATGTAAGAGTTTTACAGGTTGCGTTAATGGGGAAAATGGTTCAAAGCTGCAATTCTAAGAAATGGATACATTAAAATGCATTAGGAGAATTGGTGTTCCATGAATTCAGTTAACTTAGCTGCATGGGTGAGAAGGGGTCCTTCAACTTGAATCATGAGACACAGATCATGACAACCCTCGTGGTCTAAAATATCACAGACCAGATATCCCTGACCTAATGATATTACTTTGTACTTGTATGCTTTATTAGCTTTATTAAGGATTTAAGCATAAGCTTTAATGGAAAATACAGAGACTTAATCATGGAGACTTCATAGTAGACCTTGTACAAGAAATTTTAAAGGGAAGTGTCTGTATTTATTGAACCAATGAGACACTAAAGTCCTTAAGGGCAGTTTAGAAGCAAAAATATTAATTATACAATTGTAGTATTTTCTGGATTGGTCTGTTCAAAGCAGTGGCAGAACAGTGAACCCTATCCCTTATGAGAGCTTGCTGCTACAATTTGGACCACTATGAGTAATTCTGTAAAGTTACAGTGACTCAGAGTTGTTGGATATAGTATATTACAGTGACTGACATAGTTAGTTTATACAGAGTCTTTTTAATAAATGGGAAAAGGGGGCGTTAACATAGTCCCACCAGGAAATGGTCCTACCATCACATTTAATAAAAGCATCCCATAAAGACAGTAGAGCCCTCATTATAATCAACTGAAAGTATGAACTTTAATTTTCCAGTCAAATATATATTCCTAAGGGATCTTTGCTGGTACATTATGGAACCTGTTATCCACAATGCTTGTCATTTGGGGGTTTTTGAAGGAGTTTTTCCATAATTTGGATCACCATACTTTTTCTATTAAAAATAATTAAAACATTAAATAAACCAAATATACTTCCAAAAAGTATTAATTATATCTAAACTGAGATTAAGTACATTTCTAAGTACATTTGCTTAAAATGAGTCTATGCGGCCTGGCCTTCCCGTAATTTGCACCTTTCTTTTGGGTTTCCAGATTGGGGATCCTATACCTGTATATTTATTGGGATTTTTTTTTTTTATTGTGGTGCTACCATTTTGTAATTATGGTTTATCTTCTACCAGGGGATCACATCAACTTTAGTAAGATCCTACTATTTTTCAATTGGCTGCCTTGTATTATTTAAGTTCACCTGCTTAAGAGCAGCTTGTTGGGGCTCACCTTTGAGAGATGTTTGCCCTGGGCCTTTGAGCACCTTAAAGTGGCCCTGGTTTTATATTCCTTTAGATTGCACACCTCTTGATCATGTTGTCCCAGATGCAAGCAGATAATCTGCAAAAGTTCAAAAATTACTCTTAAACATTTACCATTGCATGACAATCACCAAGGGGTGATTTACTATTATTCACCATAATTAACTCGACCAAATTCGCAATTCGATAAGTATTCGACTATCGAATGCTTATCGAATTGTTTTAGGCTATCATTTTGCTCGATATCCGATTTCTCAATGAATGTGTATGATCGGATACCGATTGTACGATTTCACTAGAAAATCGTGAAATTTCTTTCGATCGAACGATCCGATCGTACGAATGGTATTCGAGCAGGACTTAGTCTCTGAAGCCTATGGGGAGCTTCCCATAGGCTTCTATTGCCCTTCGGTAGGTTCAATCTCGCGAAGTAGGCAGTCTAATAACTTTAACATTTTTATTCCTTCGATCATCGAATGATCGAATGATCGAATAATCAAATATACGATCATTTGATCTATTCGATATTCGATGATTGAAGAGGCCAAATTTCACGAAAAATTTGTACGATCGTTGTTCGATCGAATTCGATCGAACTTCAATCATTTCACGTGAGATTCGTAAATCGGCCCCAAGTGTTGGACTGGGGGTACAGTGGACCTGCCACCCCAAGGCTCCCAACCCAGACACAAAATTGTGGCACAAGTTCAAGGCAGGAACTGGATCTGGGATGGTGGGGCCTACCAGATTTTTAATGGCGTTCCGCTAGCCCAGTCTGACCCTGTAATCGTCTTTACCGGTGTATATTAATAGAAAGTGGGTGATAAGGAAGAAAGGGTTAACACATTGCAGACAACTGCAAATTTTAGAGAGCAGGTACCAGGCTTGATTTGGTAATTACAGCATAAAAAATATGGTTGTCTACACTAAATTTAAAGGCAGAGCAGGGATGAGTGTTATCCATTATATATAACATGCTGGATTTCCTTCAGTTACTTTAACTTTATTGTAGCTATATTTAATGTACAAAACCTCACTATGGATTATTTACTAAGGGAATGCCCAGGCGCACACTACTGTTTATATTGGTATAGCAAGAGGCAGCCTTTAGACATTCATAAAGATTTAGGAGTTGCGTATACACACACACAAATAAAATGAATACAACAGTAAAACACATTAGCATATCTGCAGAAGGCTATAAAATTCAAAAGAAACACTCTATTATTTAATGCCATGTTTAAATGGAATGATAGTCTCCCATTAAATTAATGTATAGTCAATTGCTTGATTTTCCTTTTAGATCCATAAAAAAAAATTGTATCTTGTTGCTTTATAAAGAATAGGGAAATGTATTGGCCTTATGGGGCTACACAATCAATGTTAGATATGGGTAGTAAATCAGTTAAAGGTAGTATATACACACACACATTTACATAATATACATATTATCTGTATATATATATATATATATACAAATACAGAAGGTCCAGTGCACTCAATCCATTATCAATATATTTATGACATTGAGACATTTTGTGCATCCAGCTACTAAAGATAGATATATAGATTGATAGATAGATAGATAGATAGATAGATAGATAGATAGATAATAGATAGATGATAAGAGAGAGGGATAGATAGATGATAG
>CM044435.1:120147601-120161730 GCA_024363595.1 Xenopus borealis | reverse complement strand
GACTTTGTCTTTTTTCTTTGTAACTATGCAACCCCTCCATATAATGAACACATCATTGATGTAGATCCACCAACCAACACAGTGGTTTATTTTTTCAAAATGAAAACATTTTGTTAAATTCCAGTGCCAAAGTTAACTTATACGTAGGTGAAACAAACCTTTAATGTTCCTGTTTAACCTCTGCACATAAAATATTTGGGCACAAGTCTACTGGACCTATTGGTGCATCCTGCAGTGCGAACCCTGAAATAAATGCCTCAGGGTGGCAGTAGCTCACCAGAGAGATGCAATGGCCTTGCAAAAAGTGGAAGTGGTTCCTAAGCAAGCCCCTTGAAGGTTATATATATGGTGTAAGTACTATGCTGTCTGAATATATGAACATCACATAGGTTATCAGTGATACATTACATAGATCTCTTACAGCAATATGTGTGGGTATACAGTACAAACATGGATAATATAGACTGTCAAAGTTTTCAGTTTCAGTTTCTCGTCCCCCAGAAATTAAACAGAAATTATCCAGGACAGAATGCATGCGAGAGAAAAATGCACTGTATGTTTATATAAGGAAAATGTAATGTAATTGAAAAGACAATGTAACAAACAGACTTTATGTTAATTCTAGCGCAAAGTTCAGCTAAATTAGTCAGCTAAATATATCTCTCCCCTGGCTTCATGGGATATGAGCGTGACTACTTGCTGTTTAATGGGTAGGTCATTTCTTTGTGTCAACTCTACTTAACCTTCTAGGTAGGCTTCTGTTTAATAAGCAATGGGATCTGCTGCTCCACTTTTAGAAAGCTCTTCTGGAATAATTATCAGCATGACATTATGAAGTCATGCATTTCCATACATTTCAAAGAACTTTATAAAAATAATGTTTTTTTATAAACTTGAAGACACCTTTATAATCCCATGCAGACTCAGGGGCCCATCTATTAAAAGTTGACTTTTCGTGGTATTATATAGTGACAAGCAAAAATTTTTTCCAAATTTCACCACAAAGCTGATGCCCATAGACTCTGATGGGTGAAAAAATTGTATTCTGTCAAATATTGTGTTGTGTAATTTGTCATGTTTAAAAAATAAATTGTCTCCCATAGACTTCAATGCATTTTGGTGAATTTTGCCATTTTGAAACCGGTCAAATTGGTCCATCAATAGAATTAGAACTTCTTGAAACGACAAATAAACCATATTGCGGTAATGTAATAAAAGGCAATAAGTTTGCCCAGGAGCAGTAACTAATAACGAACAATCAGCAGGTAGCATTTAACGGTCTCCTGTTTAAAAGCAAACATCTTATTGGCTGCAATTAGTGATGGGTGGATCTGGGGAGCTTCACTTTGCTGAATTTTCAGCCAAAGTGAAATCGGAAAGGTCACGAAAAAATCGGGAAATTGGAAAGTTTTCACAAAAAATATGTGAATTTTTTCGTGAAATCGCTCGAAATGTCACAAATATTTAGTGAAATCATTTGAGTTTCACAAAAAATTTGTGACATTCGTACGATTTCACGAAAAATCATGGAATTGTGGGTGTTTCGAGAATTTATTCACTGGCTGCGTATCGTCGGAATTCGCAGCAAATTTGAGCTAGGTGAATAAATTCACCCATCACTAGCTGCAATGGGTAACTTAGTGGCGTTTATTACATAACTCTATTTCTCTAAAACCATGCGTGCCATTAAAGCTTTAAAACATCCGAATATAAAAAGTACAAATGAAAAAAAAACACCTGAATAATCTGAAAAAAACAATAAAAAGAACTCTGAAACCTCTAAAAATTCAAGTTTTCAGACAATTACTAGCAAAAACAATCCAAAAAACCTCTAAAAGTCAGAATGGTTAAAAAAAATAAATGAATACGACATCCCTTTTAAGTGTACAATTATTACATTGTGATTATGTTGCAAAGTGTCCATCAAAAACAATAGTGGACGATATGGTATACCCTACAAACTAATAGTGGGGACTTCTGATTGTGATCCACCCTTTCACAGGCAAGCAATGGCACATTTTCCAAAAGAGGGAAATAAGTACCTTCTTAGAGCGATTCTGATCCAATCAATGTGTCACATCATCTTGTAAATTATGCAGCCAAATGCATTTAGCCATCAATCAACACTATAAATCCCCAAATGCCTCTTTTTTCCCTACAGTATGTTATTACGTTTGCAGATAAACAGCAAAATCCTTGATATCAAACTGAATGGTATATTCTAGTAAGTTCAGAAAATCAGGTCAGATAAGGAAGGTTTAGGTGAGGATTTACAAAATTCAACCTTTGGGGCTTTCTAAAATTAGTAAATCAGTTGAAATTATGCTTGTACATGTTTCATAATTTCCTATAAATGTAAAAGATTGGCTATCTGTAAACTTGTGCCGATTATAAATGTATTATCAACACCCCTACTAGTAGAATTTGCAACAGAAATGATGCCACCTCTCCCAGACATCCATTCAGCTGTCTAATCTAATATCTGACATTAAGGTAATGCACATATAAATGAATAACTACCAGAACTGCTCTTATTGAACAGCATCACTGAAGTAATAACATTTAATATTTGTAAGGAAAATCAGCAACAGGGATAAAATTGACATAATATCTCCTAAAACATATATCTAGTTGCCTCCTTCAACTAAATATGCCTAATTATTAGGATTAATTATTAGGATTAATCTTGAAAGGGGCCTGGGGTATTCCATATAAGGGATCTTTTCACAATTTGGATCACCATACCTTAAGTCTGATAAAAATCATTTCAATATTAAATAAACCCAATAGCATTGTTTTGCCACAATATATGGATCCATGTGGCTTAGTGACCATCAAGTACAAGATACTGTTTTATTATTACAGATTAAATAGGAAATCATTTTTAAACATTAGAATTATTTGCTCAAAATTAGGGGAGATGACCTTTTTGAAACGTGGAGATTTCAGGATTGCAGGTTTCTGAATAAGTGATCCCATACCTGTATTATAATTCATATGTATTTATAAAACATCAATTTATTCTGCAGTGCTTTTAAGGGTGGGGCACTTCCTCTTTGTCCTGCAGCAATTGAGCTGGGAAGTTGTTCTACTGAGCCTGGAGTCAACAAGGGTCCAGAAGTGTTAGGCCCTAAAAGGACACCCCCGTTAGTAAAGTTGGGGTACAGGGACCACGTGAACGAGGTGAGCTAGTGTGTGTTTAGCTCCTGTTATAGCACTGTATAGAGAGAGTAATACAGTGAGTAAGAAAGAGCAGCTCAAGCTCCAACTAGGACGATAGAAGGGAGTAGCTCTTCCCCAGGCTTTGCTTTGCCTGTAGTGAAGGGACCACAGTGATGAGGGAATCAGGTTATGGTGTAACACTTTTCCAAGTCTGCTGTGGGGTGTCCATGCCACATGAGGTAGTGAAACCCTGAAAGGTGATCTCTCAACTCCTTTGGGCTATGCCTAGTGCGGTGTCTATTTATGCTGTCTCTGCACCTGTGAATGTACTTGGAGATGTACTGTGGCTACCTCATGTGTGAGTATTATAACCCTGTGGTGCTTTATGTCTAAATAAAGCCTGTTCTGCTGTTTTGCAAAGAACCCCTGGCATTCAACACTATTTTTGTGTATTTTTGTCAGTAGTGAGTTAAAGTTCAACACCATCAGCATGTGTTATTTCCATTTTGAGAAAGCCCATACTGGTGAAAGAGGGTCACGTCTGACCCATGCTCTACCTCTCGGACATATCCATTCTAATTACCGTCCTCTACCTGATCAAAATCAGCTACATCACTGATAAAAAACTTTAAGAACCCCTGAGTTGACCACTTTACACATTTTGACATTTTTGTAAGATTTTGCTGCTTAATAGAGATTAGTGGAAAAACCTACCAACGAGGTTTAAAATGATTATGACTAAGGGCATTGAGACATGTTGTGCCTTAAACGGCACCTATTGGTTAAAAATGCTATCCCCAACCAAATGTGCAGGTTGGTAGAGCCCGCATTCTGGTTGGGGATAACAGTAGTTTTTTTTTTTTTAATGCCCCCCCCGTCAACGATATGCTACCTGCACAGGGAGGGAGTTCCCGGTGCAAGCAGCCATGTCCGCTCACTTGCATGCACATAATGAAAAGTGGTCCCTAACTGAGGCAGCTTATCATTATACATGTGATATTACGCACGCATAATGCGCATGCGAGTGAGCAGACATGGCTGCTCACACTGGGAGCTCCCTCCTTGAATGAGTAGCATAGCGCTGGCGGGGCATTTTTTTAAAAAAAAACTGTTATCCCCAACCGTAATGCAGGCTTTACCAGCCCACACCTTTGGTTGGGGATAGCATTTTAACCAATAGGTGCCCTTTAAGCTACTATGCCTTACCCTTTAAACAAAACAGGGATTGTTTGTCCATATATTGAAATATATTTAAGCTGGCCAACTACGTCAAAGTCATCCCTGGTATGGCCAGTAGTACGCTCAACTTTCATCTGATTCATTAGGAATTCTATTGCTTCAGTAGAAACAACCAGTAACACTATTTTTGGATTTACTTATGCCTGTGATGTTTTGGTTGGGACCCAAAGTGATTTACCATGTTGCATGTTTATAAATGTAAATTCCCAATGTAATTTACAAGAGATATAGGAACTACTACTACTTCGTAGCCCCCATCCCTTTGCTTTTGATCATGCAAATTTTTATTGGGACCAGAGCAATGGGGATTGGCGCGCTGGAAATTAAAGAAACACTATCATATATCCTGTTCATCCCCAGTGTTTCTGAACCAGTGTAGGTGTGGTTGGTCCACATGCCATAAAAATCCTGCTGCCCTAGGCCCAGGCCTTGGTGGCCTATCCTGGCTAGGGTAATAAGCAATGTATGTCACTTATCTCTTTAACAGTGTGGGGCTTATTTAAAAACACTGGGCAAATTTGCACCTGGGCTTTAACCCATGTCAACCAAATGTTTGCTTTTATTGTTCAACCTGCAGCTGAAAAAAACAGTCACTGCTTGGTTGCTATGGTTTACTGCCCATGTGCAAATTTGCCCAGCGTTTATAAGTGAGCCCCCATGTGTTTCCTTTGTGAACCAACTAGCTAAACCCAAAAGAGCTACAGCTAAACTAAGTAAAGGAGGTACATACACCTCAATCCTGTTTGTAGAAATTTGAGCCTTCGCTATTGGCAGATGTTATTTAGTGCTGCCTGCTTCCAAGTGATCATGGCATAAATACTCACTTCCCTCTCAAGTTTATACATCCCATTTAAACTGATTGTCATGCACAGCATTTTTATTAAAGCTTTATGCCATGAACCAGTATTTCTCCATAACTCATAGCAACCTATGAGCACTGGGACATTTTTAGCAAGCAGATTATTTGTGTTTGAATGTGCTGAACACTTGAGAAGTGTAATAGGGCCATCACTGAGATTTCTTTTTGGCTTACACTGTAATTTCCACCTCAGCTTGATGTTTTCACTTATATTCAGAGGGGGGAAAAAAGCATCATCTTATTTTAAACTTTCTGTATATTAATGCCTATGTCAGGTTGCAGATAAAAGCTACCTAAGCACAGCTCAATCTCCTTTCTTATTCATCACAAATATAACCTGTAATAATCTATGCCTGAAGATCAAAAAGGAAGAATGGAAAAAAAAGTGCAAAAAAGGTATATTAGGTTGAAGAAATACTGAGGCCTGCATTTGAGTGAAGTGCCAGCACTATTTTTCAATTCTGCAACAGTTATCCCTAGCGTTGCACCCTCTAAAAGAAAAAAAGGACAATAGTGTGGAGGGCTTATTGTAGCAATAACACTTATTATGTTTTCTTTGGCTTTGAGCAACCAGCCATTTTGTAACCTGCATTTTTATTCCCAACTTTAAGCTGCAAACTACCATCCTATTATTGATGTGCTTCCAATTTTCTAGCAGATGGGGTGAGACATTTTCCTTTTTGTCTCCACTCCAGTACTTGCTGTGTATAATAATTTCATGTCAGTGTGATCGATGGCATTTTGTCATTTGCTTTAAAGCTCAGAGGAACGTTGCAATGGTATACACAAGCATTTGCAAGACCCTGAGAATTAAAAAAGCTTAACGCTGAATGTGTCATACTGAAGTACAGCAGGCCATTATCTTTCTGTTTCAACTTTTTCTTCCATTCATTTTACGCTCAGGAGGCTAAGGTTTAGAGCTCCAAGCTAGTGTTGCCCTGGGACAATTTCCAGAGGGGTTTGAACAATGATAGAAGCCTCCCAAGTGTGACTTGCCTACTGTACGTGGCATTTGCATGTTCCTGTTAGACACACACTGATGCTTTTGCTTAAAATCTCCCCAGGTGTCATTAATAATGTCCCCACAGGCAAAGAATGACTGATTACTGACTTAACAACTATCACTGTATGTTTAATGTGCCTGGAAGCTCATACGCTTACAGCCACTGTAAGGTAAGTGACCCTTTCAGGTGATGCATAAATGTTGCCGAGCTTCATCCTGATGACTGGCTGACAGCAATTCATTCATCTCTGTTGACAACATCGACATTTGAAACTCCAAGCTTTTAGTTTCCTTAAGCACAGCTCTATTGTCTTCTTTGTTACATGGCCAAGCTAATTAGAATCCAGGTATGTGAATCTTTGCTGACCCCTCCTCCAAAAGTGTCAATCACATGGTAATAGGGGACCTAGAGGGTTAGTCTTCACTACTGCTCAAGAAATCAACAGCCAGTGGGATGAGGCACTCCTCACTGGACAAGGGTAGTGTGACAAATTCTTGCTTTTAACTTTTATAAAAGGAGGGATAACACAGCTCACCACCAAGTACGAGTACTGGGAACTTGGAGCATAAGGCCCCAGTATCAAGATTTGGCTCCTAAAATGAATACTTAACACCTTAGACACCTTAATGAAGTTGGAGAGCAAGGATTCCAAGAACAAGGTAAGGGTAATGGTAGTCAGCTTCTTTATAGCACATTGCTAGGATATTGGCCAACTTTGAATCTCATCTTCCGATTCTGTGTTGACAAAGTCAACAGTAGAAACGCCAAGGTTTCAGTCTCCGTGAGCACTATCGTCCTTTTTGTTACATGGCCAAGCTATCGTTTATATGTCTACATTTAAGGTACTTGAGAAATGTACCAAAAAATCCAATATGAGTCATGTGCATGTAAGGGACCTAGAGGGCTAATCTTCCCTTCTGCTCAGTTAATCCCCAGTTAGTAACCTATTACCTGTGGGGGGAGGTATTCCTCATTGGTCCAGGGATAATGTAACACATTTCTGTTTTTATAGATGGAGGGATCATATGTATCCCCATCTTGTACCAGGGGGTCTGGGAGCCTGGAGCATAAACCCAGTATCAAGCTTTGAGATCTAAAATGACAAAACTTCAAGAAATTGATGTGCAAGCAAGACCAAGGTAGAGGTACTGGTAATCTTCTTTGTCATAGCAAAAGATTGGCCAATTTTTAGAGATCATATTCCACTGAGGAGAAGGGGTGAGGGGTTAGAACTTCCCAGATGACACTCGTTTGAGTATAGGTACTAGACATTCAAAAGCCAATTTCTTTTCTGAGAGGTATCCACTAGAGGGGATCCATTTTCAAGTGGTGTCTTTATTAAAGAGAATGTTTTTTCTCATCCTTACAATCTTCCATAATTAATGGAAATACCCTGTTCAATTTACTGTGGGTTAGTAAACCAATATGTTTATTAAGAACCACTGGCATCTAATTCTTTATACACAGGGAATATAAGTTAAGCAGGGAAAAAAAGTTGAGCATAATCAAACCAGTCCTCCAACACTTTGCAAGCATCCATCTGAGAGAGAGGGTTACAATGTAAAAGTGTTCTACAACTATCTGTCCACAAAGGGGTATAGCCCCAAAAAGTTGCATCTTTTACAAATATACATGCAAGGTTATCTGCCATGAGTGCCAGCATATACCTTTGAAGGCCAGGGTGTACGAGTGGGCTTCACTTTAAAAAGTGTTCTACCAGCCATCAGCTGTGTTACCTTCCATCTGTTTGTAGGAACACTATGATGGGTTCAAAGATGCGGTCCATGTTAAATATCAACTCTGCCACACTGGGAGGCAGGGAAGTGATATTTAATAGGCAATGACTGACTGTGTCCCTTTAAAAAAAAAGGATAATGCAATCGATCAGGCCGTATTAGTTTCAAGGCATTTATTTATTCATTATGTTTGTATGTCTGGTATAATCATTTTCCAATTCTTTTCCTTTGTTAGCTGGGCTGCTAATCTGCTTTCTTGTAACTGACAAAGGCAGGATGGTTTGCGCAGCTCAGAGCTGGCTCTGTTTCTTGACACTAATAAATGGAAAATAAATGGCACATTGAAGCAAAGGATAATATATCATCAGGACATCAGCGAACAGCACACTAACTAATGAGTAGTCTAATCAAAACATATTTTGTCCATGTTCCATGATGTTTCCAATAAACTATCATATTACTTTTTACTATAGAAAAACAAACAAAACACATTCATGTTTCTACTTGCTCTGGGTTTTTTTTCGTCATTCAATCGCACAGTTTTTCCTTTACTGCTCTGTACCACTATAGACTTTCTTATAGTAGATATATAAAAGTCATACCCATACCTAGGATAAACACCTGGAACCAAGGAACAGCTTGCTTTTTGCCTATACCCCCTCTGTTTGCCCTCTGCTACTTGGTTTCTGCCAGGTCAGAGAGTAACACAGGAGTTGAATAATGCCTCTTTCTCCCCTGTGGATAACACAGCAATCCCTAAAACATGATTAAACACCTTGGGGAGCCCCTAACAAGTATTTCAAAATGCTAAGAACTCTCCTGTAGGTTCTCCTCCCACATGCAGAGTATGACACATACAGGCAGAGTAGGGCAAGCACAACATGGCACACATAGACTGAGCATGGCACACACAGACAGAGTATGGCACACACGGACAGAGTACGGAAAGCAGAGTATGGCACCCACAGGGAACATATGGCAGGTAAAGTATGGCACCCACAGGGAGCATAGGACAGGCAGAGCATGGCATCCACAGGGTGCAGAGGGTAGGCAGAACATGACACACACAGGGAGCATAAGAGAGGTACAGTATGGCACCCACAGGGATCATATGGGAGGCAGAGTATGGCACACACAGAGAGCATGGGGCAGGCAGAATATAGCACACACAGGGAGCATAGGTCAGGCAGAGTATGGCACCCACTGGGTGTGTAGGGTAGGCAGAGTATGGCACACACTGAGAGCATAGGGCAAGCAGAGTATGGCACACAGGCAGAGTAGGGCAGGCAGAGCATGGCACACACAGGTAGGGTAGAGCAGGCACACACAACAGAGCAGGGTACATACAGCGCTACGAAACAAGTTGGTGCTATAGAAATACACGTTAATAAATACAAGACAGGAAAAACTAACAGGATCACTCTAAGATGAAGATTCAGTACTGTACTTTGTATAGTGACACAATGCCATTGTTGCTCCTACACTCTGACTGACATGTGAACAGGTGAGCAATGCAGGTCTAAGGTGTGATCAATGCAGTTCTTACAGGTGTGAACAATGCATGCAGGTCCTTACAGGTATGCCCAATGCAGATTCTTACAGGTGTGAACAGGTCAGGATCATACATTTGTGAACAATACATGGGATCACAAATGTGAATATTGCAAGACTTTTACAGCCTGACTTTGCAGGGATAGTTGATCTCAGTTCTGATACATTTTGAAGCTTACACAAAAATACACAACCAAAGCTGCCAGCCGTTAATGGGGGCCTCACAAGGGGGGTTGACATAGGCTGGATCTAGCAGTGATCTAGTCTAAAGTCAAACCAGGCCATGAATCCTTCTGTCAGCTTATGTATTACTCAAAGTCAAACACCAGAGAGAAATCTGACAAAATCTTTTTTTGCATCCTTTACTCCTGAGTGACCTGAAGTCCAGTTTTTATAAGAATAAAGTATTTTGTTAAAAAGTGTGTGTCATTTCTTATTGTTTACTGTCTTTTGACTGCTGGTGATTCATGCACTGAAGTGTTTATTAACAGAACTATTTCAGAGCCTCCTGGTAATAAACGAATGCTAATGATGCATTGTGTTGCCACTAAACAAGCTGTCCGGCTTCTACAGAAGATAAAGGACACAACAGTTTTATGAAAAGAAAATTAATCCAACATAAATGAAGGATCTTTGATGATAACCCAGGCATAAGGTGAGCAGACTGTTGTACCACAAATGTGCTCTAATAGTATATATCTGAAAAGCAAATACATTGACTGGAGGGAGAGGAGACACATTCTACTTTCTTCTTGCTGCTAGAGAAACTATATCCATAGAATCCATTTTTCATTTGTTTTCCCAGTAACAACCAAGGCATTGCATGATCTGTGAAATCTGTCTATACTTGATTTTAAATTTTAAACTATCTTCCTTGGGTATTATATTCCTGTGCAACATGTTACACCATAAATCCTTCCTCCCCTTGGACTTTCTTTTTACAATTTCTTTTAAAGAAATGTATTGTGTGAGTCTCTTATGGAATTATGACATCATATCATATATAATATGATAGGAAAATGCACTGAGGGTCAGGTGTGGTCTTTATCATATACATTGTTACTAGAAGCTGAACTAAGTAACAGTGATAATGCTGATGAACATTTCTACGCTATACATGTCCTGGCAAAACAAGGATCCATAAGATGGTGGTAGACCCTCTTATAACTGCTATTATGTTTTTCTAAATTACACGTCACACTAATGACCTGGTGATGGAAACCACTGTTTGGTTAGATGTCAATAGATCATTTTGTTGTCATTTGGCAGTGATTGTCTGCTAGAAGGTGCAGAAAACCAATTGCAAATAGACTGTTTTCTTAGACTCCTCAGTTAGCGTCTTCTAAAGAACATTTAAATGCCTTCCATGATGCCATGATTTCTGATGGCAGTTGCTTTGATGTGTAAGATTAATGCAATGAAAAGGAGGCACGTCACTGTACAAATGACCATTCCTGAGGCTTTCTATTTTTTCAAATTTATTCACAGTTTTTAACCCACTCTTCATTATGTCAAATTCTAAATTTACAGTCTTCCTTTTCTGAGGACCAGGATGAATGTACTGTACAGCCACCATTCAATCCTGCCCAATCTCCAAACCGAAAGATGTCCACAATACATTTTGGTGAATGGGTCAGCGTACGTATGTACATAATCATATGATTTTATCTGTGCCTGTATTGCCAACTTTATTATGTTTTAATAAGAAGATATATACAGGTATGGGACCTGTTTTCCAGAAGGCTCGGGACCTGAGGGTTTTCTGGATAAGGAGTCTTTTTGGATCTCCATACTAAAAAATCATTTAAACATTAAATAAACCCAACAGAGTTGTTTTGCCTCCAATAAGGATTGATCATATCTTAGTTGGGATCAAGTACAAGGTACTTGTTATTACAGAGAAAGAGAATATATGTTTCAAATTTTAAAATTATTTCATTAAATTGGAGTCTATGGGGAACACCCTTGACATAATGCAGAGCTTCCTTGTCTGGATCCTGTTTCTGTAATGTTGGCATGCATGGTCAACATTATTGTTTTTTTATAAGAAGCAAGAAGGAGAGATAAACTAGAATTTCAGTCGTTGTGGTGATATATTATGGGGTTGTGGGTAGAATTCTCCATACCAGGGAATTTTTATAGCCGGCTTGGAGAAACGGCATACATTTCTTCCACCATAATTATTCAAATGAAAGAATTGAGTCATGACTACCCATATATTAACCAATGGAAACCAGACCAAAGAAGGTAACAGCTGTACTTTCTGTCATGTTTCTTTGGACACAGAAACAAAGCATGAGCAGTAATAGGCTTGTGCAGTAACATGGCAACATTTCATGTCCTACATTTATATTATTTTTACAAAAATGAGAGACTGAGATTTTCATCAACTGAATGACAGCAGATTCAAGATCAACATGTCCTACATTAACACTGAGATACTATACCAAGATACCAAGCCACTACATAGTGATCACCTGTTTGAATGTCAGATCCTACAGGGATTCTATATGTATATTCTTCACCTTAAATAAAGCCTGAGGTTACTTTGAAGTTTCAAAAATGCCAACATGCTGCAGTTAGCTGGACACTTAAAGAGAAGGATGGAATATGAAGGTCGGCGGCAGCTTCCCAACCATGTGTTATGCCTTTATTAAATTAGTGGCTTACTTGTGATTGGTGAGAATTATTCTCTAATGCATCGAGACTATTCTTAGGCAAGTGGTTACCAGGTATGAAGATTTGTCTGGAAGAGCCAACACACTGTTCTTGAGCAAAGTATTCAGCACAAATTGCTTCTTTAGATGCCTCCTTATTGTCTTTGTTCCTTGTGAATGCCAAGCACACAATGCACTTGTCTCCATGAACACAGCAATAATTGCACAGCTATGACAAAAAGCACTCATAGCTAAGAGAGTGATGAGCGGCCATGATAATTACCCTAGACAGGATAACCTGCAAAATTAGTAATTAGGTGAGAATAGGGAAGGTGTTCCTGTGCCATTTGAGAGCTGCCTGGAAGAATTATCTTTAAACCTTAACTTTCAGCTATTTTTCCTTCTCTTTTTTTTTGTGCTTGTTTTCACTGCAAGATGAATGACAGGTTGGTTTAGCCATTTTTGTGATCACTAACTTACAGCTGCAGTGCATTGGTTTCAGTCATTAAATGACACATTGTAAAAAAAAAATGTTTTTCTTTTTAAAGGCTCTAACCTTAGCCAATATAAAGTGAATTAAATTAGGATGAAAATGATTATTGCCTTCATTTATCAACAGTATGCAATGTATAGATGCAGCAAGCTTTAATAGTGCATTCAGGTCAACACAATAAAACATGATCCGTTTTCCACATTGCAATGCCTCAGACAGCACTTTATCAAACGCAAAATATTACCACCCCATGTACTGTAACTTAAACTTCTGCCTGTTTTTGACAATGCCGAATTCCTACAAGCCTTGACCCTTTCTTATAGGAACAATAATACCAAAAAATGTGTTTTAAAGTAATAAAAATCTAATGTAGTGTTTAATGCACTGGTGCAACCAGGCCTGGATTTGTGAAAAGGCCACCTAGGCCTGGGCCTGGGGTGACATGATTTTGGGGGGGAGATACACAGGAGATACAATTGTTTCTAAAGTATACACATAACTTTACCAATGCATTTTATTTTTTTGGTGTTACTGTTCCTTTAAGACTGGACTCTAAATGCAAATTGATATTTCTACAATATGTCTAATCTGAAGGGGACCTTGCCTGCTTGACACATATGTGACCAGTTCCTCTATACCTCACCTTTGTATATGTTTGGTACTCTTGCAAGTGAATGCTCAGGACCTGGGCTTTTCAGGATAATGAATCTTTCTATAATCTGGATCTTCATACATTGAGGGGCAGATTTAATTCGAATTTCAAAGATTCAAAGTTCAAAGTCATTTTTGGCTACTTCGACTATCGAATTGAAAAAATTAAAAAATTCGAATTCGCCACTTCGCCACCTTAAAGCTGCCAAATTGCTATTTTAGCCAATGGGGACCTCCTAGAACCTTTACTGAGATGTTTTCTAAGTCCTGGAAAATCGAAGGATTTTTTTTCAAAAACTTTCAAACGATTTTTATTTGATCAAAAACGGAACTATTCGGTCCATTTCTGATCAAAAAAGCCCTTTAAAACAAATTTGATGGTCAAAGTTTTTTAACTTCGAAATTTGACCCTCAGTAAATCGACAATCACATTTTTTAAAGGGCATTTTCGATTGAATAAAAATCGTTTGAATCGTTCGAATGAATCGTTCAATAGAACGATTTGAACAATTTTGAAAAAAATTCTTAAATTTTCCAGTAGTGGTGCTAGGAGGTCCCTTTTTTAAAGAGACAGTACTTCGGAATTCAAATTTTGGAATTTTTTCAATTCTGGGCTATTCGATTGTCGAAGTAGACAAAAATTATATTGAAATTTTAATTTATGAAATTCAAATGTAATTCAAATTTTCACTTTGACCCTTAATAAATCTTCCCCTAAATAAACCCAAAAGGGTTGTTTTGCATACAATATGGATTAATTATACGGTATCTTAGTAA
>CM044435.1:120102853-120115985 GCA_024363595.1 Xenopus borealis | reverse complement strand
GCTTTGATGAATGAACATGAGGGGGAAGGAGGGTCGGACTGGAGGGCCCAGGGGTTGTGTATGGTTGTGTGCAGGCACACTACATTTTTTGGGTGGTCACGGCAGACAGAAGCAGGCAAATCTCACATCTGGGTGTGGATCTGGGCCTGCGGTGCCCACCAGGTCTTTTCCCAGTGTCCCCTGGGTGGAAGAGTCCTGCCTTTGTTACTTCTACTGTTCCATTTGCATTTTGCATCTATACAGGTAAATGACACCTAGTGAAACACTCTCTATCACAGTTTCTGGTACTGGATACACTGACTGTGTACCAGAACGGATTCTATTTTGCAGGCACCTGCCATTGCATTGAAAAGTGAAAAAAATGTTGTATTTGGATCTCCAGTTCTTCATACTAGTAAATCCGAATCGGATGAGTGCACTAGAGGTACTTGAATTAGTAAACCATTCCTCAATAAATCTACTTCAAAATATAGGAGGCTTAGTAGATAACATTGTTTTCTTGTAGTGGTGGTGTCCACCATTCGACCTTGGCACTATCTAGAAAGAGTTTGTATGTTCTTCCCATGTCTGTTCAAGTCTGCTCAAGGTATTCCAGATTCTTTCCACATTTCAAAGTAGTGTTCAAAGTAGTAGTAGTAGCGTTCAAAGTAGGTTTATGGTTCCTGGTAAAACTCCCCATAAGGTTGTTTATGTATTTGTTATGTCAATATGCTAGGGACCCAGTTTGTAGTTTCCACTGAAGCAGGGATCAATTTGAATGATTACCATTCTTTGTACTGTGTATGATATTGGTATTATATGAGTATTATACAATTATTATAAGTGTGATCATATGAACATGAATTTGGTCAAACTAATAATAATGGAATTAATAATCTTAAATAAATGCAAATGTTTCTGTTTAAAACAGAAAAAATACATTTGTAGCATTTAGTATGTAGGCAACAGACATTGATGGTACTGTTGGGTTCCCTCTAAATCCTGCAGTTTTTTTATTATTTTCTTTTTTTTAAGGAAAGCACACATTATTAATATGTCCAGGGTGGTCGGCAGGCTATAATCTGGGTCAGGCAAAATTAAAGAAAGCTTGGTTTCTCAATTTTGTGTTTCCAAGGTGTAATTTACAAAAAGAGAACAGCATTTTCATAACACACAAAATGAATTTCTGAGCAATGGAACAAAGATCTCTCCTCCACGGCGGCTCATTAGGAATTTGTTTAATATTCATTGCAATTGCAGGGAACATAATGTTTGCATCTGGTATTCATGTGTCTGTCACATCTACTTCTGTAGGTATTCCATTTCTCATGTGCTGTGGAGGGTTCTCTTCAGATATTGCCCATTTGTTGCTGTACAAATGAGAGAAAATGGAAAGCAGCCGCAGAAGGACACAGCAAATTGTAGGGATTATTTCAAGACTCAGACTACACATTTGGATACAATTGCTTTGTATTAAATAATAAAATTTTGTGAGGGTTAGTCAATACATTTTGATGTTTTTTATTGGAATTTCTACATCCATAAATTTCATAAATCCATGCATCCCAAACTGTCCTTTTAGTTTATATACTTGTGGTGAGTTTGCAATGGAACTTTAACTTTGCCCCTAATGCTAAGGGCTCAAAATAGAGATCAGGTACCCATTGGTAGCTGCAAAATACATGCAAAGTGGTCATGTTTCAGGTAGGAAGGCCCCAATTCTCCAAGCTGACGGCTGGTCTGCAGTAACCCTGTCTGGGTATTTGGCTTAACTGTTCTTACCCATTTGCCCACACCTGATGATCCACCTGCTTAATCCACCTATGGAGTGACAGCATTATCAGGTCCATGGTGATACTCCTTCTGGTTTTGGTTCAGGTACTGGGTCTGAGTAGCGGTATAACAGGGTGGTGGGTTTTGGGGTCAGCCGGGTTCAGCACTGGCCTGCCCAATTATATCTGTGCAGGGATCTAGCTCAATATCCTGCTGTCAGTATCAGGCTGGCCTGTTGGGGTACCAGATACTTTCCCCATGGACCACTTTGCTAGTAGTGAGACCTCGCATCCTCCTCTAATTTTCAGGACCGAAAGTTTGACTAGGTCACAAGCTTCAGGAACAAACCTTTGCTGCTTGCTTTTTTTCCCAGTACCCTTCAGTTGATTGGAAACTTTGCTGTTAAAAAGAACACTGAACAGTCCCCATCAGGATCCACAGAGAGTACAGGGTAGAATCAAAGCATGCCTGCAGCCTGCCAGCAAAAAGTATTTGCATGGAAGATGTGAACTCACTGAAGCACACACTGGCTTGGAACTCCAAAGGGGTCTATCTAGTATTGTGAATGTGCTCAAGGGTGGAAAGTAAACATAAGGGAATGTAGGGTAACAGAAGAGAGAAAGACATCAGATGAGAATGATAAGAGATACAGAAGACAAATAGGAAAGTCTGAATAATCAGAAATGGTGGGAATGAGGAAAGAAAGCAAAAGAGAAAAAAATAGAAAAAACATAAGCAGAGAAAAATGCAAAGTGAAAGTAAAGGGGAAAAATACAGCATTATTGAAAGTAGAGAAAAAATGGAAGTGTTAGCAAGCTTATACTAGTTCACAAGGGTACGGGGGGAAGCAGGTGGCAGCTGGCAAGGGGTGGGGTGCAGTGGCAAGTGTATTAGGCACTTGGGTTAAGTTCTCTGGTGGGTCCCAGATACCCCAGGCAACACAGGCTGCTGACATTTTTACAATGGCTTTTTGGATGGAAGGTCTCAGTTTTGATACTATTTAGAAAGTTATTTGCATTGATACATGGTACTTTACAGCTTGAGACCGGTGGCAATGTGTCCCATCAACTTGCTCTGATCAACTGGGCAAGTAGGCATCTGATACTAGATACTAGGGAACCCTGCAGTTACCATCAGCTTGGGCCTGCTGGTAATTCAAGTTGCATCAATAGATGCAAATGACCTGCACCAAGTGAATGAGACTTATGGCATGCAGCCATTTGAAATGCAATGAATGCATATTTTTAGTCAAAAAAATAGTGATGGGTGAATCTACCCAGTTTCATTTGCTGAAAAATTCGCGAATTTCCAGCGAAATTCGCGAATTGGTGAAAAAATTTGTGAAACAAGTCGCAGCATGTTTTCGACGCGCGTCGTGTCGTTTTCTTCATGTCAACGACACGCAACTCGTTTTTTTTAGTGAATTTTCGCTGGCGTTTTGCAAATTTATTCGCCTACAAAAAAATCTTGGATGGAAACATATGGGATCTAAACCTGGCAAGCTTCTGTAGAAGTACAGTAATTTAGAGGTGTACTGTATATTCAACATTCAAGCTATTTAAAGCACTTTGTAAACAATCACATTTGTAAAAATAAATGAAACAATTATTTTAGTTGCTCTCACATTTTTTGCTACGACTTAACATGTTAATTTTTTCTTAAATATGCTAGTGATTAAGGAAAAATATCAAGTGTTAAAAAAACTTGAATCCAAAGACTGGAGTTTGGTTATCAAAAGGGAAAGGCCCATTTATCAAACTGTCGAATTTCGAATATATGAGACTTTTTTTAGTATGAATATACTCATATTTCAACTGGGAGGTTTTTTAGGAAAAATTAGAATGTCTAATATATAATCAAATTCAAATTTTATTTGATTTGTATTTGATTCGTACCAATCAAATTTCTCTCCCGAAAAAAAAAAAAAAATGTCGGGAAGGCCATTAACATCTTCAAATGGCTCATTGAAATGAACTTGGCAGGTTTTAGATGGCGAATAGTAAAATTAGGACTATTTCCATGGCTGAGTTGTGAATTATCTCACATTCGAATCAGGGAACTGAAATTCAAATATGGGAATTCAGATTTAAAATTCGACCCTTGATCTGCCCCATTTTGTTCTGTTTTGCATTAAACCATTAAAGGGGTTGTTCAATTTAGAATTAATTTTTAGTATGATGTAAGGAGTGATATTCAGAGACAAATTGCTACTGGTTTTAATTTTTTATTCTTTAGGTTTTTTAGTTATTTAGCCTTTTATTAAGATAATCTCCAGTTCTCAATTTCAAAAATCTGTTTACTAGAGTCCAAATTACCCTATCAACCATGCACTGATTTGAATAAGAGACTGTAATATTAAAGGGATCCTGTCATGGGAAAACATGTTTTTTTCAAAATGCATCAGTTAATAGTGCTATTCCAGTAGACGTCTGCACTGAAATACATTTCTCAAAAGAGCAAACAGATTTTTTTATATTCAGTTTTGAAATCTGACATGAGGCTAGCCATTTTGTCAATTTCCCAGCTGTCCCAGTCATGTGACTTGTGCCAGCACTTTAGGAGGGAACTGCTTTCTTGCAGGCTGTTGTTTTTTCTTCTCAATTTAATTGAATAGTACGCAGAGGGACATGGGTTTTTACTATTGAGCGCTGTTCTTAGATCTACCAGTCAGCTGTTATCTTGTGTTAGGGAACTGTTATCTGGTTACCTTCCCATTGTTCTGTTGTTAGGCTGCTGGGTGGGGGAAAGGGAGGGGGTGATATCACTCCAAATTGCAATACAGCAGTAAAGAGTGACTGAAGTTTATCAGAGCACAAGTCACATGACTTGAGGCAGCTGGGAAATTGACAATAGGTCTAGCCCCATGTCAGATTTCAAAATGAAATATAAAAAAATCTGTTTGCTCTTTTGAGAAATGGATTTTAATGCAGAATTCTTCTGGAGCAGCACTATTAACTGATGCATTTTGAAAAAAAAAAATCCCATGACAGTATCCCTTTAATAGGAGAGGCCTCAATAGAATGATGTGTAATATAAAGTAGCAATAACAGCACATTTGTAACCTTACAGTGTATTTGTTTTTAGATGGAGTCATAAGAAAAAGGCAAATAATTAAAAAACTATAAAAAACAAAAAACGAATATCAAATGTAATTTTTTTCTTAGAATTAGCCTTTTTATAACATGCTAAAAGTTAACTTTAAGGTGATTTGTAGCCTTACGTAGTGTTTTAGATGGTGTCAGTGCTCCTCATTTGAAAGCTGGAAAGATTTAGCAGAAACAGGTACATAACAAAACAAAAAAAAAATACATAAAATAACATTGAAAAGTTGCTTAGTCATTCTATAACACAATAAAAATTAACTTAAAGGTTTACTATTCTGGTTTGTGCATGGTATACTGTACTTAAGTTAACATCCCCTACTATGTATAACCTATGGGTCAATTGAGTTCTCATTGGCCCTGAGGTTTTGTGGGCAATCCCTAATCTATTAAGGTAAATGGATGCAATAGTCCTTTCTCCTTGGACTTCAGTCTGGCAATGGAGGTCATTACTGGGGAACCTACATCAAGAGGCCCTAGTCAAGGAGAAGCCTAGACCCTGAGGTAGGACTGTAGATCTAGTAACAAGCTGGGTCCTTTTATATAAACATTTGACTTATGACTTATCCATTTATATATAAAATGAGCATCTATTAAACTATGAACTTCTGTTGACTCCAAAGCATTTGAAGTTTCCTAGGATACCTGATTCTGATCAATATTACCGAGGTCAATTGATTGAACAGTTACTTGCACTTGCTTTAACTTGCTGTTTTTTCAGATATCTTCAATTTTACTGTTTATGTTTCTATTCCTATGTTATGTGTATTAATAGACCATTGGAGACAGCTTATACATATTCATAGCGTACTGTACACTAGACATACATGATTCAAGTACGGAAGGCAAGGCTACTTGTTACTCATGGGCTGCCACCTTTAACTTGCTACAGGTATGTGACCTGTTATCCAGAATTCACAGGACCTGGGGTTTTCCAGATAAGGGATTTGGATCTTCATAACTTAAATCTACTAGAGAATCATGTAAATATTAAAGAAACCCAATAGTCTGATCTTGCTTCCAATAAGGATTAATTCTATCTTAGTTTGGATCAAGTTTTTAACATTTGGATAAAATTGAGTAAATGGGATAACAAATCCCATACCTGTACAAGCCAACATGGGAACTGATCTATAGCATGTGTCCATAAAGGGTGTACAGGGGAATGTACATGGGTTGTCCCTTACATGGTAAGCCGTATAGTTTACAGATTATTAGTGATGGGCGAAACGGCCGCGTTTCGCTTCGCCGAAAAATTCTCGAATTTCCAGAGAAATTTGCGAACTTTTCGCCGATTCGCGAAACGAGTCGCACGTCGTTTTTGACGCGAGTCGCACGTCGTTTTTGACGCGAGTCGCGTCGTTTTTGACGCGAGTCGAGTCGTTTTTGACGCGTCGCGTCAAAAACGACGCGCGACTCGTTTTTGCGTGGCGCATTTTTTTTGGCTAATTTTTTTGCCAGTTTCGCGAATTTATTCGCCAGCGGCGAATCGCGGGAATTCCCCATGAATTCGCCCCTGGCGAATAAATTCGCCCATCACTACAGATTATAGATTTTGTGACAAACTCCTATCTACTCTATTGTCTGAGGTGGCGAAGTCAAGTCTGGCAAAAGAGGTAACGTTTAGTAAAATCTGCATCTTAGTGAATTGGTGTAGTTACGCTCATTCACCAGAGCAAACATTCGCCTGGCATTAGAGTGTGAAGTAACGCTAGCGTACTGTACATCTGCTTCTCTAGTGATGGGGCGCCTGCGTTCATTAGTAAATAGGCGAAGTAATAAAATTATGTCACGCTGTTGAATTTTTGCTAGTGTTAGTCACTTTAGTGCCCCATTATTTGCTCCATTTCTAGGCACATGATGTTGTAGGTTAGAATAGCACTTATGTGACACCATCATACATTGCCCACAGTGAGCTGTTTCATTCTACAATGCAAGTGTTAATGTATAAATTGAATCCGCGCTTTGTGTTGCTTAAATTGGTCTAGCAGTACACGTTCAAGTTATGGGACCCACTAGTCCCTGGGAGTAAATGTAAAATATGGAGTAGCAGGTGCGCTCTTGCACTACTTTATATATTCAATTTAAAATAGTAGCACCTGTATACATATATAAGATGCGGCTCTCCTCCAGGGTTGTATCTGAATAAAAGTCGGCGACTTGAAGGGCGTCTTTGTGGGACACAAAGCATCCGTGTCTGTTCCTTCTACAGTCTGCTGTGCGCACCAGCAGACTTTGATCCAGAGACAACCCTGGAGGAGATCCGCATCACAAATATGTATACAGGCGCTACTATTTAAAATTGAATATATAAAGAAGTGCAAGAGTGCACCTGCTACTCTATATTTTACATTCTACAAAGCAAGTTTCAAGTACAAAGCAAACTCCTGGGATGGTTTACACTCTACAATAACCTCAGCATTGGAAAAATCAGATTTGGATCGCAAATAATGTCAGATTTTGGTTCTGAAGAAATACAGCCGTGATGAGAATCTCTTAGTGCCATAAAGCAATACTGCGGTGTTGTTAATCACATATTGCCATAAAACCTCACTGCTGGACTGTAAATCACAGTGTGGAGTAATACAATATCGCTGTGCTGTGTCTGTCTGTGTCATAAAACAATATTGCTGAACTACTATTATAGCTGTATATCACAATGCTGGTATTTATTAACTTTTTTAGGAGCGCAGCACAGAGAAGAGCACAATTTTCAAAGTGAAAAAAAAAAAATTGTAATTACACGGAAGTATATATTCAAATGATGCTGTGACTCCCATGCAAGGGTTCTGCCTAGCTAAACATTATTATTATCATTAACAAGCAGTGGCACATTCTGCAATGCATATAACAGAAGGTTCTACACTTCAAACATACAAATACTGGCTGAAACTGCAGCCTTAGAGCTTACAATCTAAATGGAGAAGGGACATGATACACAAGGCAAAATTAATACTGTGTGACTCTATAGGGCTGCTATGAAAGCTAACGTAGATATACAGTTGGTTAAAGGGTAATTTATAGCTGCAAGTTCAAGGTTATGCTAAAATGGACACAATTGGTGCAAATATAAAAGGGGTTGTTCACCTTTGAGTTAACTTTTAGTATAGTGTAGCAGGTGATATTCTGAGACAATTTGCAATTGGTTTTCATTTTTTATTGTTTGTGGTTTTATAGTTATTTAGCTTTTTATACAACAGCTCTCTAGTTTGCAGTGTCAGCAATTTGGTTTCTAGGGTACAGATTACCCTAGCTACCCTGCATTGATTTGAATAAGAGACTGGAATATGAATAGGAGAGGACTGAATAGAATGATAAGTAATAAAAAGTGGCAATAACAATACATTTGTAGCCTTACAGAGCATTTGTTTTTAGATGGTGTCAGTGACCCCCATTTGAAAGCTGCAAAGAAACAGAAGAAAATTGCAAAGTTTCTTAGAATTGGCCCTTCTACAATATACTAAAAGTTAACTTGAAGGTGAACCACCCCTTTAGTATAATTCATTTAAGGTTATTGTGTCCAAAAGTGGTGCTTGCAGTTTCATATACAGGTATGGGATTTGTTATCTGGAAACCAATTATCGAGCAAGCTCCCTGAATTACGGGAAGGTTGCCTCCCATAAACACCTCTTTGCTGTACAGTGCTTTGCCCTCAAGGAACACTATACAAATAAAAATATACATACAGGCATACAGGCACACATTTTAACCATTTAATTCAGATTTTTAAAAATGATTTCCTTTTTAGCTGCAATAATGAAGTACGAGTACCATTGACTTGATCCTAATTAATCCTTATTGGAAGCAAAACCAGCCTTATTGGGCTTATTTCGTGTTTAAAAGATTTTCTAGTAGACATAAGGTATGAAGATACAAATTACAGAAAGATACATTATCCAGAAAACCCTCAAGTCCCAAGCATTCTAGATGACAGGTCCCATGCATGTTGTTACACTATTTGCCATTATGTCCATCCTAATCCTACCTCTTCTGTTGAATGATGTTCAGGTTTGCCTATTGACAGCTATTTCACTGGTAAAGCTGGTAAAATGCCAGCCAAGGCCTGGACCAGAATTACAAATTTATTATCAATATAATAAAATGTTTAATAATTATTCCCTTGCCCCTGGCTCTGCTTTCAAGCCCCCATCCTTTCTCCAATTCCCTGTTCCAGCTCCACCTCTATGCCACAGACTACCCCCTTTCTCAATGATCTTTCAATTTTGTCAAGAACACATTGACTTTGCCCATTTGCATCACCCCTGACTTCATATACCCACCCCCCTCACTACTCCACCCTGCCTGATATTATATTTGCCAAAAGATGGACACCACAGCTATTATTAGCATTATATTATCTCTCTTGTCTTTATTAAGGTTCTCTGGACATGAGTAATAAAAACCGGTGACTTAAACCATTTGCACCAACATTTATGCTCAAAACGTCCATACAACTTTAAATTTCACGCCCTATGCAAATTGACCTAAGTGCAAGATCACCAGCAAATCTTCAGTAGGTATAAATGAACGCTAACGCAGTGATTTTCAACCTTGTGCCTCCAGCTGTTAAGGAACTACAAGTCCCACAATGCAATGAAGGAGTCTGACAGCCACAGTCAGACAAATGCATTGTGGGACTTGTAGTTTCTTAACAGCTGGAGGCACAAGGTTGAAAATCACTGCGCTAACGCATTTTCGCTATGAAATGCTCGCACTGCCGAGGTAATGCTAGCGAAAAGTCACCAGCGTTTGAAGCCCAGGATGAAACTTCTCATCTTAGTGAATTGGTGCAAGAGGTGCGAAGCTGCCCCTCAGACTGCAGTGTAGCAAATCTGCCCAGTGCTAAAATAGGCCAATGGAGGCCAGTTCCAAACTACGATGAGTTGACTTCCAGCCTGTGCAGGACAATAGGAGTTAAACTGAAATCCAGAGGCAGCAGCTCCTTCCACTGTTGGATAGTTCTGATTTAAAGCTCATTGAAGATGAAATGGGAACCGAGTTGACTGGGTTTTTGTGTGCTTTTTTTCTATGGATTTTCCATTGGGCGGTATGAAAAAGGTCCTTTATTAGATATGATGACACCGTAGCGACAAGATACAGATGCAAGGCCAGGCTATATAATCAGAAAGCTTTTTGTCACAAAGAAAGGCACAAGTGACATGCAAAGCAAAATTAAAAGGTTCTGGAAAGCACAAATGACAGTGGAACAACACAACCTGGGGATTGCAGGAAAATGTCCAGCATGGGTGATGTACTTGAGTTGTGTATATTCTGAAGTATTAGCCATTATTTGCATACAAATAATGTTTTTGTCAGGAGAATAAGAGAAATGATGAGAAATACTCTCAATTACATTTTCCATTACATATACAATCTATGGGCCTACAATGCCATACAATACAGCGACTGTGCATTTAACATATGACACACTGACTTCTCCTGAAATAAAAATCCCATCATTTACACACAGAGCAAACTTTGTCTGATGCCTCGTGGATAACACAGAGGACAAGGCACACATGTTACAACTAACGACGAGTAAAATTTTTAGGCAGGGGTGGATAATGGTGGCCACCTAGTGGTATTTGACCAGCCTAGCCAGTACATCACCAAGTAGGGTCAGGGCTGGAATTACAAATTCACCATCAATAGTGATGGGCAAATTTACTCACCAGGGGCGAATTCCCACGATTCACCGCTGGCGAATAAATTCGCGAAATGCCAGCAAAAATTCGTCTGGCGAAAATTTGCTGAAAAAACGAGTTGTGTAGAAAACTACGCAACGAAGTTGACGTGACGCGCGTCAAAAATGTGCCGCGACTCATTTCGCTAATTTTTTCACCAATTTTTCAGAGAAGTGAAACAGGGTACATTCGACCATCACTAACCATCAATACAAATTTAAATAAATCCCTATAAATGCCTCCCTCCCCTGAAATTCTCCAATGACAGATAACCCTTATATGGATAGGCCTGCCTATTCCCCAATCTTTTCTTACCCACCCATCAATTTCCTGTCCTCTCTGCCCATTTTCCCACCCATTCTGTCCTGTTTCTTGCCCAGTTATGTAGTTGCCCCACCCCATGTGACGACACCACCAACTCTCCGACCTGAAGGCCGATTTTATCCATGGAAAAAGGTGGCAGCCCTAGCATGGCTAGAAAAAGGTATGATAATCATCTGTTTACAGGGACTGACTGGATGAGTGAAATGTCGAACTAATGTTTTTTCCCCACAATACAGCATTTTCCTAAAACTCGGATGCAGGGGGAATTGCGACCACAGAAATTGCACCCAATGTGTCAAGATGAACGCAAGTGTACATGCATGTACAGGTATAGGATCCCTTATCTGGAAACCCATTATCCAGAAAGCTCTGAATTACGGATTGGCCATCTCCCATAGACACCATTATAATGAAATAATCCAAATTTTTTTATAATTATTTCCTTTTTTTCTGTAATAATAATAAAACAGTAGCACGTAGTTGATCACAACTAAGATAAAATTAATCCTTATTGGAGGCAAATAATGTTTACATGATTTTTCAAGTTATGAAGATCCAAATTACGGAAAGATCCAGTATCCGTCAAATCCCAGGTCCCAAGCATTCTGGATAATAGGTCCCTGCATATGCAAATCAGGTGTATGGCGAATGGGGATTGTGTCATATCTGGTGCTTGCAGTGAAAAATCAGTGGTTATGGGAATTTACTGGCCAAGAGGAATGAAACAACAAGACCTTTGGGTTTATTTAAACATTATACTTATATCCTAAATATATAACCTACATAACAATGCTGCAAATATGTTGGCGCTATAGAAATACATATTAATAATATTATTAATAATAATAATAATATAACCTTACAATATTTCAATGCTTCTTCCATTACACTGTTTATGTTTAAGCACCAGCATTTGCTTAATGGGGGGGTTCACCTTTAAGTCAACTTTTAGTTAGTGATGGGCGAATTTATTCCCCAGGCATGGATTTGCAGTGAATTTCTGCACTTCACCGCCTGCACTGCTTCAAAAAGTTGCTAGGAAAATTTTGCTGCGACAAAAAAAGTTGCGCACGTAAAAACTCACGCATAAACATTTTTGGACACCCATTGCCTTCATTGCATTTGGAGTTGCACGCGTAAAAATTGTTGCGAGTGTAAAAATTTGCATGCGGCAAAATGATTTCTATACCCATTTTTTTGGAATTTTGCAGCACAGCGAAATGAACAGATTCGCTCATTACTACTTTCAGTATGTTATAGAATGGATAATTCTAAGCAAAATTACAATTGGTCTTCATTATTTATTTTTTATAGTCTTTTAATTATTTACTTTTTTTCTTCTGACTCTTTCCAGTTTTCAAATGGGAGTCACTGAACCCATCTTTCTAATCAGGCTCTTTCCTATTCACATTCTAGACTTTTATTCAAATCAATACATGATTCCTAGGGTAATTTGGTAATTTGCTGAAATTTCAAACTGGAGAGCTGATGAATAAAAGGCTAAATAACTCAAAAACCTCAAATACTAAAAAATGAAGAACAATTGCAAATTGTCTCAGAATATGACGTCTACATCATACACCATACTTCAAGTCAACTTGAAGGTGAACAACCCCTTTACATTCTATTTCAATTTATATTAGGGATGCACCGAATCCACTATTTTGGATTTGGCCGAACCCCCGAATCCTTCCCGAAAGATTTGGCTGAATACCGAACCGAATCCGAACCCTAATTTGCATATGCAAATTATGGGTGGGAAGGGAAAACATTTTTTACTTCCTTGTTTTGTGCCAAAAAGTCATGTGATTTCCCTCCCTGGCCATAATTTGCATATGCAAATTAGGCTTCGTAGTTGATTCGGTGCATCCCTAGTTTATATAAATAAGCTGCTATAAAGGAAGTCATTCTATTTGAATTGAGCTATAAGGGACATGTTTACATCACATATGACAGATAAGCTCTGTAGGATGCAATGAGTTTAGTCCATACACAAGAGTCAAATGCCATTTATGGATCACTAATTATAAACAATATTTAAATCTATATTAAACCATATTTTCACTTTATAGCGGTATTAGCCCTTTAAGCACTACAATCTTTTCTTGTGACACTACCCACAATTCACTTCCCCTTTAAATATGATTCTAGAGTATAATTAACCCCACATTTACAGAACTGTCTGTGTAATTAAAGGAACAGTAACATCAAAAAATAAAAGTGTTTAAAAGTAATGCCAATATAATGTAGTGTTGCCCTGCTCTGGTAAAA
>CM044435.1:120079879-120091136 GCA_024363595.1 Xenopus borealis | reverse complement strand
TTCTGGTGGGAACCTGGCATCCCAGTCCGACACTGGTTATGGGGCTAGAATTCTATATGAGTAACAATCATACCCTACTCTTCAGAGTAATGTCAGGCATCAATACATCAACATAAAAAGAAATGCAATCATAGCAGTATATGGACAAAGTCCAAAACGATATAATAAAGCAGCTGATTGATTTGTGGAAAAATTCAGGGTCATGGAGAGCTGTCATAGTCCATTGTAGAAAGCTACATGGAGCAGTTTTGTCACTGGGGACAGTTACAGAATCAAGAACCCTGTTTACCTAAAAGTTATTTGATTTACAAGACTGTATGAAGTTTTGGATAAAATTATTATTCAAATGTCCTCAGAGGAAAGGTGTGAATGGCCTGGTCACCCACCTGAAAACCATTACAAATCCCACTTTCTCTATAATAGGGCATGTGCCAAACCCCAGAGGTATTAAGTTGCTAGGTTCCCATCTAACACATTATTCTCTGTAAACTTATCTGTTTAAAAATCACATTATCGCATACAAATTTCCACAACAGCATCGCCTTTTGAACCAGCAGTAGCCTCCAGGTTATGCAGTAGACATACCATAAATATTCATTTCTAAAAACAAAATACTCTTTATTCTATTCTTTGGTTTATCCTATTATTGAGTTATGCTATTTGCAATCATTATTTTCAGTAGGACATTATATTCAGGTAATTGTGAATACTGAAAGTATAGAGCTTGCACCTATTCATTAAAGGAAATAAACCCTTACAAGATGTATGTGAACTCCATAGAGTTAATTTTTGGGCACATTTAAACTTTCCTTTTCATTTTAAAGATATTAGCAATGTTTACAGTCCTAATATAATACAAAGGAAATGACTGCACAGCCTGCTGGTCAGTTTTTAGACACCTGACATTTCTCTACTCTTTTCTAAGCAGAGCCACATCAGAAATCTTTTTCTGAAATTTTCTGCCGACTGCCTGACCATTTAAAAGAACTGACTAGCGGGTGGCACTGTTGATTCCATTTATTTATATTAGCAGTGTAAAAAATGCTACGATCTTGAAAATCATTTGCAGACATGCTCAGAAAAGCAATTTTACACTAATTTGTTTTGAGGGTTTCAATGGATGTATTTTATTGTATTTTAGGGGTCTTACTCTTTGAAAATACAACTTTAAATTCCATTTGTATGGGGTTCTGAAGAAATAAGGCCGATAGACGATACCAAGATACTGTACATAACTTGTATGTTTTTTTATTAGTACCAAGACTGTTTGGGCTACCTTCGAGTGGTTCAACTTATAATTAATTGCACTTTACCAATATAACATCTGGGGAGATAGTTTAGATCTATGGTCACCTGAGGCATATATTTCTGGGGTCTTAATCTTTGCAGCATCCAGGCACCCAGGTGACAGCAATGAACAGCTGATTAACTTTGAAGTAGTCATTTTAATCTTTTGCCCTCAGAAGAAACTTGTGGCCCATATAACAAAGCATTCGGCTCTACGTTAATTCCGAGGAGCTTCATCAAGTGCAAAGAAACATTACCTGACAGAAAGGACAGAGCCCTACTGTGCCTTCCCTATCAAACTTCAAAGACATAAGTGCTTCCACCATGTTCATAAAGCACAATGTACCATCTAACACTACATTTTTACTGCGACATAAAATACCAACCCAAAGGCCTCGTAAACATGGTCGCTTTGTATTTTATTGAATCCTGGACATTTTGTCTGGAATGAGCCACGGTAATAAAATGTGACATGATAGTTCATAATTTACCAACCCAAGGTAAATATGAGTTCAGGAAACAATCAGAGTATCATATCTTTTTATCTCTCAAATGTCCCAATTTCTCTCCGGTGGTTTCAAGGTAATGACCTATTTACATAACACAATTGTTTTTAGAGGAAGAAAAACTGTACCTGCTTTTCTGGGAAATTGTTTAAATAAAAAAAAAAAATGTAGAAAGATACCACAATTTTTTTTGCTATTCAAATAAACAGTGACTTTGATGTCCTATTTGAACACATGGCAGAGACATATACAGTATATATATTTTTAAATGTATATATGTATTTTTTTAAGGCCACGCATAGAAATACATTAATATACAAAGAAAGAGAACACAGTCTCAAGAATTCAGGTCCTGGGGCAATATATCAAGAAATTTTGATTTTGATCTTGATAAAAGGCCTTAAGGTCTGAAACAGTCTTCTCTCTCTCTTTTCACTTGTATTACATTAAATAAATAGTGAGCGGCTTTGAAAATTTCAACAGCCTATCCCTAAGGGAAGAAGAAAAACTGAAATTGTACATTTTAGATATACTGGATAACATAAGCACATTTATATTCCCCAAACTTACAAACTGTCAACAAAAAGCAATATGATTTTTATCTTATTCTATGCAGAATGCAGACCTGTCAATGCAATGATAAATTTTGGGTTTTGTATTTGAGGTTTTAAGGGAGTTCACATTTTGACACCCCAACTCACTGTTGCCCACTTTAACTGGCAAGTATCACAAATGGATGCTATTACATTTGTATAACATTACAGAAACATTTCATAGCTAATATAACCATGCCTGGAAGCCCTCCATGGGACCACTCATTGCTCAAGACCTTCTCCCTGGAAGTTCCTTCCTCTTCTTCTTAAAGTTGTCATTCCAGGTTATAGCACTTGTACAGTAGCACTGGCTACAGCAAATTATGACTAACTGGATGCAAGTTATGGTCAAAATTGTCAGTGCTGGAACTGGGTCACTTCTGCTGCTTGGCATCAAAATTATGCTTGGTCATGATTATTCAGTTGTGGGTTATGTGCTACTCCTGCTAAATCATCTCTACTCCTTGTTGTCTGCAACTCACCATTCAAGTCAGCTGCTAAACATTTTAATATCAGTGGTAATTATTTAATAGTGGGTTATATGCAATATGTTCTATTGTTATTAAATTAATCTGGCAACTCCTGCTTGACTGAAGGGTTGGTATGTACATGTATTTCCACATCTGGCTCAGTCCTATTAATTGCTTAACCATTGATGGTTGGTAAGATAACCAGGACTTTGAGAGTCTTGTGTTTTTAAACTTGTCTTAATTAATCAGCTGCCCACCATCATCCATGTGACCCCCTTGCTGTATCAGGGCATTCACTTAAGGGGTAGCATGGCAGAGGTGAGCATAGGAGAGCATTGGCAAATGTAATAATGTAAAGTCCTGCAATTGAAAGTACAACATGGGATAGAGTTAAGGTAGCCAAACACGGGCCGAAAATAGCTGCCAACAAACTGAGTTGGCTGCTTATCAGCCCGTTTGTGGGGCCATCCGACAGGCTTACTTGATCAATATCTGGCCTAAAGTCGTCCAGATGTCGATTGGACGGGACTGAAAATTCAGTTGGATCATTCATTGACGTGGTCCTGCGATTCGACCGACCGTACCTCCTCTATTGTGATCCGATTGTTGGGCCCTAGGGCCCACGATCGGATCACCTGATATCGCTGACCTCAAGGGTAGTGGCATTGGAAACTTCCAGAAAACATTGGACATCACATCCAGACATCACTGCTCACCATTACTTCTGTAAACAAGATAAGCCTCATACCATATAACGATGTTTAATTTGATTGCCTTTTCTCTCTCTCTCTCCTCTATATTTCTGCATATATCCTTTGCACTGCAACATCCATCTAACTATCCGCAAATTGTATTCTCCTCTTCACTGCTCCCATCACCTTCTCTCAATCTAATCACACTGTCTTGCATTGTTAACAATTTCACCTGCACTATCATAATAAACTATCCACCCACATGTACAGAAACCTTAAAACTTATGATCCACAAAAATGATCAAACGTACAACAGACCTTTCCTGTCCAAATATGGCTGCTCTTTCAACAACCCTTAACTCCATTGTTCCTTCTACCACCTGTCACATTAGACCAGCTAAACCTTAACCCTGGCACACTAGTTTAACTTGGAAGTAGATCAGCTGAAAGACACTGTAGAACATCACAAACTGATCCTGACTTCATCCACTTCAAGTCCATGCTCTCCTGCTACAATAAAGCCCTATCAATAAATAAACAACTATAAATTAACTAAACCATTGGATGTAGTTAGTTAACTTATAGTTAGTTATTTTTTCTCAGTTCAACAGTGTTGATCTTTTGATAAATATTATGCTTTGTGTTAATTATAGCACATTTTCCGAATCTGCATGGTATTTGCTGTCGTGTTGATTTTTCCTGTTTATGTGAAATTCAATAAAATATTTTAAATCCAGTAACTTCTCTTTGTAACTTATTTTTTATTAGCATTTTTCAATAAAACACAAAAATATGCATACATTGCTTGACTTGTAGCATTTGTTACATTTTGGTGCAGAGTGGAAAGAACAGAAGTTTATCTAGGAATTTAAGGCAGTTATTCTTTACAATCAAAATGTATCAGCATTGTAAATTCCAGTTAGCTAACAATCATGTAACCTTGAACATTGAACCATGGAAAAATTAAAAGGAGAAAACATCAAAACTATGCATGAATGTGCAGTTGAATTGCAGGCTAAAATATGGGGCTGATGGATTTGGGATGAGCAATTGGAGTAGCTACTCAGGTTGGTTATTTTAATGGGAAGAGGCCAGTCCCCTCATTTCCTACATAGAACACACCTTCAGGTAAAGGTCCATCCTGTTTTGTAAAAAGGCAATCCCTGACTCAAATGTTCTGTTACTATTTACTCTCCTGATTTTCTCAACTTTTGTAGGATGTGCAGGGTCTTTCCATTTTATGGCCAGGCAAGTGGCTGTTAAGACCTGGTTCACCAGAGCTTGACCACATTTGTGTATTTTAGGTATTGGCTTTCTCAAAAGGATGATAATGGGGTCCAATGGTACTGGGTGGACTTTTAGTTGTCTTATGAGAGCTGCCAAAGTGTCCAAAGTGGCTGTATTTGTGAACAGTACCCAAAATGTGAGGAAGAGTACCACGGGCCCCACAGTTTTCTCCAGCATGAGGGGAAGTGGTTCTGGAATAGCTTATGTTGCCTCTCTGGGGTGTAGTACAAAAAAGTTAAAATCTTGTAGATACTCTCCTTTTGTCGCACACATGAAACCATTTGTTTTGCATTATCCCAAATTAGGGGCCAGTCCATGGCCGCTATAGGTTGTGGTAAGGCTTGATTCCATTTGTGTACTTCTCTCCTTTAATATCCTCTCGATTCTCAATACCACAACTACTGTTTGCCACATTTAACTCACTACTATGGCGGCCCCCCTCTGCACCCTCCACCCTTAAATGTAACTGCCCAAGATCTTGCTCATTTTATTAAAGAAAAAATCAATCTCATTAGACTGAGCATATCATCTCATTTTATCTTGCAGTCCACTCACATCCACTTTGCACTGTTTTGCCTCTGCAACACAAGATGAAGTTAGCAAACCTTTAGCATGCTCAAAATCCACAACCTGCTCCCTTAACTCCATGCAGTCTCACCTCCTGTACCCAATCTCTGATACACTCTTAATACAAACAGGCACTAATAACTGCTGTCCTCAAAAAAAACCTTCCTTTGATATCAGCTCTCCCACCAAATATCATCCAGTTACCCTTCTTTCATCCACATTCAAATTACTGGAGCAGCTTCTTTAAAAATATCCAGCATCTCACTCACAGCTCCTTTCTTGACGCCTGCAATCTGGCTTCTGCCCAACACACTCAACTGAAACTGCACTTAGCTAGGAAAACTTATTCAGTAGACTTGAGTATCACCTTCATGATGACTTCCAATGCTGCATGTCTGGACTGTGCTCTTTTACCAACTTACAGACTGCCTTTCTGGTGTCTCCTGCTGACAGCTGAAACTGAGTCATCAGAACTCATTAAATTTCCTTCAAGATCCTCCCCTGTCCCTCAGATCTCACTCACAGTTCAATAATATCACCTTTAATTCAACCACACTCAGGCACGCTGCCTAGGAATTATCTTAGACTGTCATCTGTCTTTTTCACCACACATCCAAACACTCACAAAATCTTGTCATATGCAGCTGCACAACATTGCCCACATATATCTAAGTTCAGATACAACCAAAATCCAGTCTCTTATTATCTTCCAAGTTGACCTTTCACAACTCCAATCAGTCTAAATGCTGCTGCTAGACTTATTTATCTATCTCACTGCTCAACATAACCTGCTTCTCTATGCAGACTTGTATTAGTGAGGGGAAAATGGGGCCCCCTTACAACATTTATTTTTTGTGGAACACAAGGTGAAAATATGTACTTGCAATAAGGGGCTTGATTTTGCAGGGTCCCATTAAATAACTTGAAGTGACTTAGTATGACTTTAAAATATGGCTTCCTATCTAGATAGGATAATGTTTATATTTGACAATACCTGTAGTATTTCAGATAAGGTTTTTTTTGGGAAATTTCTCAAAATCTATTATATAAAAATAAAGTGCACAATATAAAAAACAATACAAAAAATTAAATATGGTTCATAAAACAGCAGCTCTAATACCAAAAATAGTATTTGTTTGCTAAAGGAGAACTCAAGCAACTCAACAAAGGGTTGAAATGCTACATAATATCTTTTGGGTTTTTTTACCAGCCCAAGCAACCACAGCCCTTTAGTAGAGAAGATCTGTGACTCCAAATATGCCTTTTAATTTTCTTTTCTGGTGATTCACCACACATGTTCTATTCTGCACGTATCAGCATTAAACAATCATCCCTATTACATCAGTTTTTATAATGGGCAATCCTAATTTTCTGCTCGATAATTTGCAATTACTAGCTTTTCAACAACTGCTTAGAGCCAACTGAGCATGTGCATGTCACTGGCACTCCTAATAAAATCCAAGATAGGTAACTTTGGTGACATCTTTGAAGACCTGGGTCATTACTGTTATAGGGATGCTGAACCTTTAACCTTTTTGACCAGAGGTCAAAATCAAATATATAATAATAGACAGGAAATGGGCAGGAATACAGAGCAAGTAGGGAATCTGGGATCTAGGCAGAAGGAATGAAACCAATGGTCCAGAACTAGAAATAGGGTCTGGAACACGAAAGATGCAGAAACAAGTACAGGCTCTACCTTAGCAAATAAGCTGATGATCAAGCACCAGTCGTGGGTACAGGCAGGGTTATATAGTCATTTGATTCTTACAGCACTGTCACCTCACCTTAACAAAATTGGAGGAGGGCACACAGTGGGGGAGAGGAAAGCTTCTTAGAACGAATTACCTGTAAGACTTGACTCTAGGCCAGGGTTTGAATCTGGATAAATCCAGACGGTTTGCTAAGCATTTTGCAAAATGAATAAATACCTGTTACCATATATTTGCTGTTTCTCCTAAAATTAATTTAGACACTTCTTGATGCTTATCTGCATACCCACAACCACAGGAAAGTGAATCAAAGATCATCCTTTATTGGATGTGCCAAAAATTCAAACTTTTGACTGCATCAAAAATAAAAATTGTCCAGAGGCATTTAATGGCTGAATGTTTAAAATAAACAGGATATGACATTGCAGACATAGGCACACCAGGATTAACATTAACCCCCTGCATGCTTTTAAATAAATTGCCCATGTTTAAAGACATATTAGAAATTGTTAATTGTTGTAATTATACTTTTTTACAAAATTGTAAAATATTCTGACTTTCCCATTTCCACTTTAGAAAGTACTATCCAAGCAGCAGATAATGGACTGCCAATCATGCTCAGGTATTGCCAGCATTCTTATATTGACATAGAATGTGTGTGTGTTTGAACATGTGGATCTGTTTACACAATTAGTTGTGTCTATTTGCAATACCCTCACTAAAATGAAAAGTCGACATCATAGAAATGTTTTTTTGGCTGGAGATGTCATACTTGGATGGAGGCCAGCAATAATGGATGTGCTTAGGTTGTTTGAGCACAATGTCCATGCAAGTGCCAGAGGCAGCAGCTATAAGGCAAAATGCTGTGGCAAATATAATTTATTTTTAGAGAGTTTCTAAAACAGCAGATATTCTGCAAAACCCTCTGCGGCCAAGTTGATGCCAGTTTGCTGTTATGGGGGAAAAGGAAAGACAATCTTTGATTAAAAGAGAACAAACAAAGGCCAAGTCATCCTTAGTTAATTTAAACCTGCGAATCATAGCCGACTGAATGCTTTACAGATGAGTTCAGGGAGTAATTTGTAGACAATTCTCAGTCTCATAGGCTAGGATGGCTTATGAGTCAAGGCATAAATTTGTATCTTCCAAACAATATGTTATTTTCCTTTATCGCCACTGTTTTACTTTTTTATCCTGCCATGCATATGGCTCTAATCTACACACCATCAACTATGATGAGGCTTTTTTAAATGGAAAACCAAAAGCCATGTAATGCTTTTAAATTAAGAGATAGCATATTACAGTACATTAAATGGAATGATTATTTAAAAGCCAGCAGGCTGGAATCTGCCAGATCAGACATGGACTGAGACAACTCATGGGGATCATGGCCCTTGCAGTTCTTCCACGGCCAGTGGGCCAACATGGGTACCAGATCATGTGATGTGTCATCAATACATTCCTCATTGATCAACTTTGTATTGGGGGGAAGGGGATTTTACAATATGGGTGTTGTCCTTGCAAAGTAATTTGGTTCCAAGGGAAGTTGGTGATAGGTGAGAAAACCGTCTTTATATTGTGTCCTACAGATGCTTTGAGATCCTCTTTGGTTAGATATTTTACTTTAATTTGATATTGGAAAATGATATTTGCCTAGCCTAGAGCCTTATTGGTGATGGTGATCATAATTTGGAATCAATATATAAATTGTTGATATGCTGCTTAATTGAACTATGAAAGGGTTTCCTATGTACGTGTATCACTTGTAATTTTAATAGTGGATGTATTTTTAATTGATGGAATAATAAAGTGTGTCTGTTGAGTGCCCAAGTGTGTTTTAGATTGTTAATGCTGACCAGGGGGATGGCCATGAAAGGAAAATCATGGTAAGTATGATAGGAATGGATTATTTTCCTGGCCATCTGATAACATGTACACAGATGTACTTTTAACTATTACCACTTGTGTCTAACCATGAAGACTAAACAGTATGATGTGAAAAGGGTCAATTGATAATTATTTAATTTTTTTACTCTCACCATTTACCTACAGAACCACACTCAATGAACATTACACCCCCTCACACTACATGAGCACAAATCCTCGTTGACTAGTCTATGAAGGGCAATCTCATTATGACCAGTATGGTCATGGTATTTAACAAGAGTGTTGAATACACATAGGAACAATATATCCTGGAGATATACTAATGATATTATTATTCAATAAAACCATGGTAAATAAATCAGGTATATTGTAACCATGCCCAATCATTTCTAACAGGGCATTAATGCCAAACTTCTGAGTAAATTCTTTGTTATAGATCAGGGGTCTCCCAAAATTTTGTAGCTTTGAGCCACACTCAACTGTAAAGAAAGATGGAGAGCCACACAAGCAGGCAAAAGGTTCCTGGTTGTGCCACATTTTAGCTATGATTGGCATATAGTAGTTCCTATGTGGATTAGCAGCCAACAGGAGTCTCTGTTTGGCAGTACACCTGGTTTTTTGCAACCAAAACTTGCTTCCAAGCCTGAAATTCAAAAAGCACCTACTTGAGGCGACTGGGGGTTGGTAAGCAATATGTTTATTATTCTACCACCCAATACCCATTCCTAAATTCTATATACATTTTATTTTTAAGGATAGATTTAATGTTCTCTCCTCCCTGGAATACTAATATGTTAGTTCAGACGAGCTTTGTTACAAGTATCCTTATCTGGTGCTATGTCTTTTTTTTCCAAAAAAGCAGCTGCCATTTGTTATATATCCACCTAAGAAGTGCATACAAAAGTGTTGCATTTGCATATGGATAAAGGCAGTGTTTTGACCATCTGAGCAAGGTGAAAATTATTATATTGCAAAGGTCTCATTTACAGCAATCATGTCTGGCTCATATGTTACAGGAAGGGGGTACTGAGATATACACTTGTGTATGATGTGATCCTCAGTTATCAAGTATACAAGGTTCACTTTCAGAGTCAGGTACCACCAGGCCTTCAAAACTTTCACAAATTGTAGATATCACTGTGGAGAACCAATTCCTTCAGACAGTATTCTTTGTATTTACAATGCACAAAATGTTTCGGATTGAAGGGGGAACTAGTTGGCCCATAACATGCTTTTATACAATTCTTTTTTTTCAAATACACGGTAATCAGCTTGATTCTGTGTTATATAAGGCACCGTTAAAACATTCAATTGAGTGGGACGTTGCTTACTGCCCAACAAGTGTCATATACCCATTATCATATTTTCATGCAGTGATGGCAGAAATTCACACAATTTCAAGGCCCCTGTCTGGCAGAAGCTTAATTGCTGTGGAATGAACCAAGAAAAGCCTGTTTCCAAGTCCAAAATTTCTGGTGTCATGAAAGAAAGAAAGAAAGAAAGAAAGAAAGAAAGAAAGAAAGAAAGAAATCCTGATACCAGCATTCACAGCATGACACTATCATTTGATTAACCTTTGAACTGCATAACAATCACATAAAGATCCCATAATAGGACTAAACAAAACTATAATATGTGATGTTTTCCCTGCATTATTGCACTTGTATTGCACAGAAATGTGCAATGCACACACCAGAAAATTATCTTTTCAAGTTCTCAAAATAATTTTCTCACTGAATACCCCAAAAAATGAACAGTTTTGATGATATGTGACAGTTTTTTTCACATAAGATCTTTTTTTTTTTTTTTAAAGGTCTTGGTATAATAACTTTGCTTCCAGCTCAGCAAATCCCGCAGTTTTATCCTGTTTTATTGCTTGGAGAAGAGTGGCTCAGACACAAGAATAAAACAAACTCAGATAACAAAATCTTTCAATTTGCCCTGCGAAGGACAAGGAAATGCCAAAAATGAATGACATCTATTAAATGTCAATATTAACCTGATCAGGTGATTGAAGCAATTTTATTATAATATTATTTTATTATTTATTTGATGGGCATGACATGCTACTTCATACAGTTTTTGTATTACATTGTATGCATTTCTATTTTCCAGGAATCAAAGATGGATTTCCAATATGCTGTGAATCCTAAGACACTTACCTGCATGATCAAATCATGGTCATTTTTGTGTATATTGAAAGACCTATTGTGATTGTGCTCAGTTTGCATTACATCCACAAGCTTCCTTATTAAT
>CM044435.1:120047097-120074748 GCA_024363595.1 Xenopus borealis | reverse complement strand
TGCTCAACAAGTGTAGAGACCCTGATATTAAAAACACTGGATCTAATAATAGCATATACTTGGAGCCCATTTCCTTGTTTAGCTCCAATGACCAATGTTACTTCTAAATTAGTATTTATCACTTCTCCCTCTGCTTATGATTTGGCCTAATGAAATACAACTCTCCAGAGATTGTAAAGATAAATGCGGTCTTATGTATTTCAAGATGGTCAGGGTCCTTCTTCTACTGATCTCCAAGCTTTGCCTCAAGTGGAATCACCCATATGTCTCTTGTTGTAGGTAGGCTACTTAGTACAGTTCAGGAAACCATAGAATATATTTCTTCTTAGTCCTTTATGTTAATTTTCTGTAGGGACTTTCATTCAAATTCAAAAGTGCTCTAAAAAGCATTTGATGTTATAGAGGTTCACTGACAACATTTATGTAAGCATATATCAGAACATTTTACTTAAATAGCTTCTGTTACAGTTCTTATTTTTAACACTTCTTTGCATTTGCTGTTTTTCATGATGGGAGTGTGAATGTACTTGCATCTGACAGCCATGTAAAAGCATTATTCACACAGCGCAGTTATCTGGCTCTTATCAGAACTGAGGCCACACGTTTCTTCTTTTTAAATTAATATTTTTTGCTTGTGCTATATAAATACATGTTCATAATAATAATAATAATAATAATAATAATAATATTGCAATTATCTTACTTTGTCATTTCGCTATATATATCCCATTGCAGGTTGTAATTTGAGAATACAATTAGTGAAGATGAACAATAGGGGTATTTGTAAACTTACCTAGTCATATGTACAACATCTGTAGACATAAATCTTTCATATTTGTTGAAATATATGCTTTCAACAATAAATCTAAACTCATTATTGAATAATGAGCATCATAAATGCTTTCAACAATAAATCTAAACTCATTATTGAATAAACAATGCCTACTGCACCTGTTTGTAGAGGACCACTATCATTCTCAGTAGATGCAACCCAATTTTATCCCAACACTGGACAAGGTTTAACCTAGTAGTAACCCAGAGAAGCCAATGAGTGGTTCGTTTTTACAACCAGCTATAGTTAGAGCAATAATATAAGACAATTGTTTGAGACCCTTCCAATGATCTTGCAAAAATAACAAAGGGCCTTTAAGCACTTTAGGAAATCCACAAGGCCATGTGAAAGCAAAAATATTTTTTTAATTGAAAAAAGTTAGCATACAGACATCTGCAGAGGCCCTGCACATTTCATGTACAGTAAGCACTTAATCATGGACTAAATAATCACAACAGGGACTGGGAATTTAAGGAGTAGCAGAGCCAATCAGAAACTACTAACGAAAAAATTTAAAAAGCCTTAAAGGAACAGTACCCATTAAGGATTTATCAAGGGTTGAATTTTGAGGTAATGGGAGTTAGAAATTCGAATAAAAAAAGACCAACAGAAATATATATTTAAAAAGCAAATTTTTAATTTTGAGTGAACAGGCTGTATTCCATTGTTCGAATCAAATTCAGATCATATTTGATCGAATTTGATTCTAAGTATTTTCAAAAAGAAACTTTAATTTTTCAAAGTCCACCAAATGACTCTAAATAGGTTCTTGGACATCCCCCATAGGCTAAAACAGCAATTAGGCAGGTTTTAGATGGCAAATAGTTGAAGTCAAATTTTTAAAGAGACAGATTTTAAAGAGATAAATTTCGATATTCAAAGTTTAAAATTCTTTTCAAATTCAAATCGAATTTGGACTATTCCCTAAACAAAGTACACTAAAATTAGCTCAATAGTTCAATAAGGCAGGCATCAAGAATCAGAGTCAAAATAGAATAGGAATTTAGAGAACCCATGAGCACAAGTCAGAAATTCGGGTATCGAAGCTGGGACCTGGCAGGCCTTTTAGTTCAAAGTTTGTGCTGGGCACATGACGTGATCACGCCAGCTTTGGACAACGTGGATCATGGACAGGACACCGCCAGAGACGGGAGCACAAATGGGCACTCCTGACATTACCCCTCACCCCAGTTGACACTAGTCCAACACTTCATGGTTTCTTCAGAAACTACTTGAAGAATTCCCTTACCAGCACGGACCTCATCCTGTTTTATCCAAGAGCACGCCTCAAGACCAAAACCTTTCCATTAAATCAGGAACTGTAGAGACCCTCTAGACATTCTTCAGTCTAAAATATTCTCTACCTCATATTCTTAATAGTCATCCACAGAGACAGAAGCAGGAGGAGATTGTTCCAAAGAGAACAGAATTTCACCAGGGATACGTAAAACACATTAGAGATTTGCATCTCGTGGGGGAAGCTGAAGTCTGACAGCCAAGGGATTAACAATCTCCAAAATGTAGTATTAGTGATGGGCGAATCTCCCGCAATTTGCTTCGCCGAAAAATTCGCGAATTTCTAGAAAAAAATTCGCGAAAAATTTGCGAAACGAGTCGTGGGACGCTTTTGACGCGCGTCGCGTCCTTTACGACGCGTCGTTTTCGTCACGCGCCGCACCGTTTTCGACGCGTCGCGTCAAAAACGACACGTGACTCGTTTTTCCTGCGAAATTTCGCTAGCCTGGAATTCGCCGGGAATTTCGCTTGCGGGAATTCGCCGCGAATTCGACCCTGGCAAATAAATTTGCCCATCACTTTTTAGTATGCACCGACAAATTTTGGACTAAACTTGGGGGAAGGAATCTTGAGACGGATATTCCTCATTGAGAGCCACACTTAGTCCCCAACTTTATATAAAGGAGAAGGTTTCTGTCTCCAAGTTGGCTTTGGTAGCCAACCAAATAGCCGACATATGGGCTGCATGATCATGGAACACCAGACAAGAAGAAGTCTTGAGGGAAAGCATGCAGATGCTGCCCATACACAGTCAAGAAGAGCAATCTACCGGTGGAAGCATGACAAGTGTTGTTGTGAGAGAATTCCACCCAGGGAAGAAGATCAGACTAATCGTCCTGACAGAGGGATACATGACTTCTCATAACCTGTTCCAGCGGGTTTACACTTTCAGCTGCCCATTGGATTGAGGGTGATTGGCAGAGTAGAATTGAAGAGCAATACCCAGGTTTTTACACAAAGAGCCTCAGAACTTGGACACAAACAGGGAATCTCTGTCTGATACAATCTCCGCCGGGACGCCATGAAGATGGAAGATGACCAGCTGAGAGAGTTCAATGGCAGAGGGAAGTTTTCGAAGAGGAATAAAATGCCATCTTACTGAAGCGATCAATAACTTTTCATATTATAGTGTTCTCTTTAGAAGGTGGTAGTTTTACAATAAAGTCCATAGCTAAATGAGTCCACAGATGGGAGGGAATAGGGAAAGGTTGCAAAAGAACGCTAGGACGAGAATGACTGGACTTGGAAGAGGCACAAGTGGCACAGGCCTCCACAAAATCTTCCACACAGTGTTGATCACCAAAGGAGAAGACTGACAAACTCAAAGGTTTTTTTGGGTACCCAGATGTCCAGCTTACTTGGAACAGTGGCTTTGTTGAAGGATAAGAATGTGGAGTTTGGGTGGCATGTATACCATGACTATGGGGGTCTAAGAAAGGAGCGGACTGGACAGATAGCATCTGGCTGACCAGTTGAGGAAACAAGGAAGCAACAATCTTTGTGGAAAGAACAAGGAGGGGTTTAGTGCAGTGAGGGTAGACTTCTCCTTTAAGGATTGGAAGAACTTGGAAGAGTAGAAAGTACAAAGTTTTTGAACAGCATCATCAAACTCTTCGTATAATTAAAAAGCCTTTATTAACGCTTTATTGGGCATCACAGCAACGTTTCAGGCCATGCAGGCTTTTATCAAGCTTACTGACCAATTCTTAAAGGAAAACTATATCCCCCGAACAATGTAGGTCTTAATAAAAGATATTACATAAAACAACTCACATGTAGAACCCTGCTTCATGTAAATAAACCATTTTCATAATAATAAACTTTTTTTAATAGCATGTGCCATTGGGTCATCCGAAATAAAAAATAGCCATTTTAAAAAATAAGGACAGCGTCCTGGTATGATTCAACAGTGCACACAAACATACTGTACCAAACAAACTATAAAGTTATGTCACACAAGCCAATTAACAGACAGAGTTCTGTCAATTGCTTCCACACTTCTTCATGTTACAGTTAGAGTTGAAATATTTCTGGTCAGGTGATCTCTGAGGCAGCACACAGACCATCACAAAATGGTGGCTCAAGGCAAGAGATGTAAAAGGTCAATATTTACTTGAATATATATACAAGTTTGGTAAGATTCTTTGATATGTCACTTAATTTGATATACAGTAAAATATGTGTTGCTCGAGTATTGATTTTCAGGGTATAGTTTTCCTTTAAAACAACAATTTATACTCTATAAAACCATCTAGTGGTCAATCAAGTGCATAATTTACTTTAAACAGACAAGCAAGACCAATTGTAATAAATCCCCAATTAGTGTCATATAACAATACAGCAAACAAGTGATAAATGTATAAAGATGAATGTCAATCACAAAATGCATTTGTAAAAAATAAACGCATAAGTCATCATTAAAATTAAAAGGAAGATCCAAAATTATCTAAAAATGGGAGCTAAATCAAATTCTTTGTTTAATCTCCATGGCTTTGGAGTTTCCAATTTTCTGATCCAAAATGCTTCTCGATATAGTAAATCCTTTTGTTTATTACCTCCCTTTGCTTTTGTTTCAATAGTTTCTATTATTTGGAATTTTAATTTGACACTAAGGGGCAAATTTACTAAATTCACATATATTCACATGAGGAATTCAAATATTCGATCGAATTTTGAATATGCAAATTAGGCAAATTCGACAAAATTCGACCATCGAATATTCGAATTCGAATGATTCGAATATTTGAATTCGAATGATTCGAATATTTGAATTTAATTTTATTTGAATATTTGAAAATTCGATGGTAGAATACTTCCCCTTTAATATAGTTTCTTCTAATGACACAGCGGATATTTGATTGGAAGAGATGTGCAATAAATTTTGTGAAAGGGAATACCCTGACAATCTCCTTGCGACACAATTGGCTGCTATCCAAAACCAAAATTGAATAGAAATGTTAAAGGGCAAACCAAAAAATCAGGAAAGCAATATCACTGTTGTGACTCAGTATAACACATTGAGCAAACATGTTGCTAAGATTTTACGTCATCATTGGCCTCTTTTAAAAGATAATTTACCTCTAGTTAAGGAGTTCACTAGACCACCTCTTATAGCTTATAAGAACAGGAGGTACTTGGGCTCCATGTTAGTGCACACAGATATAAGGCAAAATAAGATCTTTAATAAAGACAGGAAAGGATAAACTTTCCCTGTTATAATTGTAACTGCTGCTCTAATGTTCAACAGGGGGAGTATATTTTCCATCCCAGGAAAGGATATCCTATAAGGATTAAAGATCGATATTCCTGTAGTTCAACATGCGCTATTTACATGATTAAATGCCCTTGTGGGTTTGCATACATAAGTCAAACCAAAATAATGGTTTGTGAACTCATAAGAGAACATAAATAAGCAGTTAACACAGGAAAAAGAGAACAAGCGGTTGCCGATCATTTTTATTAAGTATTCAAATAGAGTGAACCAATTAAAATTCCAAATAATAGAAACCATTGAAACAAAAGCATAGGGAGGTAATAAACAAAAGGATTTACTATATCAAGAAGCATTTTGGAACAGAAAATTGGAAACTCTAGAGCCATGGGGATTAAACAAAGAATAGGATTTATCTCCCATTTTTAGATAATATTAGCTCTTCCTTTTAATTATTATTATTAACATGTATGTCTATAGCGCCAACTTATTTTGTAGCGCTAATTAACAATAACAGCTTTTTTAATGATGACCTATGTCTTTATTTTTTACAGATGCATTTTGTGATTGACATCTTGTGAAACAATTTATCTTTATACATTTATCACGTTTGCTGTATTGTTTTATGACACTAATTGGTGATTTATTACAATTGGTCTTGCTTATCTGTTTAAAGTAAATGATGCACTTTATTGACCACTAGATGGTTTTATAGAGCATACATTTTTAAGAATTGGTCAGTAAGCTTGATAAAAGGCTGCATGGCCTGAAACGTTGCTGTGATGCAAACTAAAGCAATAACAAAGGCTTTTTAATTATAAGAAGAGTTTAATGGTGCTGTTCAAAATTTTTTTATTCTACAGTATTATCGATGGGAAGTGGCCATTGTAGAACGTGCACCATTTCTACATGAGAGTGAAAATCGATGTGCTGACTAATTTTCTACTACGTGACCTTGGAAGAACCCATCTCAAACCCCTCATGAGCAATAATTTACCCCAGGAATGGAATCTTGGGCACCCTAAAGACGCAGTTCTCCAACTTGGCAAAAAGGGAGTTTTCTCTCAGACTGGGGAGGGAACTTCTTTCACCCAGGTTTGGTGAGTTACCAAGTCTTTGAAAAAGATTAAAATGTCGTCCAAGTACACGACTACGGATTGCCCTAGACGATCTCTGAAGATGTTATTCACAAATTCTTGGAAGATGGCGGAATCATGGAAGAGCATTACCAGTTATTCATAGTGCCCATCTCTGGTGTTGAATTCCGTCTTCCAGTTATCCCCCTCTTGGATGCGGTTGAGGTTGTCAACTCATCGGAGATCCAACTTAGTGAAAACCTTCGCTCCCCTGAGTTGGTAGAATAGCTCAAAAATGAGAGGTAGCGGATATTGGTTTTTCTCTGTGATCTTATTGAGGCCCCTGTAATCAATACAGAGATGCAAACTGCTTCTTTTCCACAAAAAAGAATCCCATCCCAAAAGGAGAAGCGAAAGGTCGACTGAATCCTCGCTGAAGGTTATCTAGTATATATGCCGAAGTCTCTACAGGTGACAAGGGGTAGGTATGACCCCTGGGGAGCACGGTACTGGGGAGAAGTTCAATGGGACAGTCGTAGAAGTGATGAGAAGGAAGAGTCTTAGCAGCCTTCTTGCAGAAGACTGTAAGGGCCGAAGGCTCCGGTGAAGTAGCGGACCAAGGAGGAAGCAACAGTCCGAAAACCAGTCCAAGGTACAAGGTACAGACAAGGATTAGGAAGCAAAGAGTAGTTGAAATCCGGGCAATGGTCAAATGCAGGCAGCGAAGAATCGTAAGTCCAGGAACAGAGCAGGGTCATACACAAACAGGATCTGAAGAATAATCAGTAGGCGCACCAGGAACAGCAAACGTGAACCTATAATCGGGCACCAGTCAGAGTCCAGAGCTACCTTAAATAGGCCCCAATTGGCGCCAAAACGGACGCCAGCGTGATGACATCAAGAAGCGCCCCTTCCGGCGCGTCGACTTTGACGCGCGCCGATTTTGATGCGCGCCGACTTTGATGCAGGCAGCGATTAATAGGAACCCTTACAAAGACATCCGCAAAGTCCTTTTACACTGCCTCTGAGGAAGTTGCTGATGAAACGCGTAATGCTGATGACATCACTGGAAGGTGCCCCAACAGGAGGACATGAGGACAAACCCTGTGGACTGGTTGTGTACACAAAAGACAACAGAGACGTGGGGACTCCTTAAGGGGACGGTTCCTTACAAGGACAGTGCATTGTTTGCCATTTTTATATGAGATGCCATCTGTACAAGAGGAAAGCGAGATAGATATTGGAAAGTCTCTCTATACATGCAAAGACATACAGTCATGTTTCATTAAACCTCTCTAGTCTATGCAAATAGGGTTGTGGCAAAAGTCTATAAGGGTTTACACTTGGAGGTGATACAACTAAGCCCCATTTTAAAAACACAAAGTAGTGCTGTTTGAAACAATATTGCCCTATATTTCTTTTCATTTGTTGGTCCTGTGCCTATGGCGCTGGCTCTTTACTTTTAGATATGAGGTAATGACTGCAGGTCTGCTGCAGCAAGAGACACCTGGTGAATGGACTTAACAGGTAAACAGTTCTTCTGACAGTAAGGGCTCCTATGAGATATGTGGTTGGCAGACCAGTCAATAGAGCTGAGGGACAGTTTCTTAAAAGAAAAGACAGGTTCTCCTGATGTAGGGATCCACCCGACAATGGAAGTTCTGCTGTAGTCTCAGAGATTATTTCTGTAATCAACAATTGATCATCAATTGCCAAAACCTTCAGGGAATTAGTGAATCCTCAGGAACTTGGCAAAAGCGACATCCGTGAAATTTCCTGCAGCCCCGGAATTAAGAGAAGCGGATATATCGATAGTAGATTGCAGCCAAATCTGCAATGGCAAAAGGAGTCGATGAGAGTACTTTTGGGGCACAGGCTCGATGCCACCCAGGCAACATTCCCCAGATCCTCCAGACTTCAGGGGGAAACGGGTTTTTCCGTCACAATATAGGCATAGACCAGCCAAACTTCTCCGGAGCTTTTCTTGTTCAGAGAGGCACATCCAAACTGCATAGGTTCCTCTGAGGAAGTTGCAGGAGGTGGAGCGACAGGATTGGGAAGGAGGGGTCTCTGAAAGTGTGGTGCCAGGCCAGGAAGGAATCTTTTGCTCTGCTCTTCATCAGACTGATGCTCTCTGAGATGGGTGTCTACTTTGATGGCAAGAGCAACCAGATCTTCCAATAATTCTGGAGACTAAGTTGACTTTGAGTCTACATGACAGGCCTTGATAGAACATCGCTGCTTAAGCCTCTGTGTTCCAGTTGGTTTCAGCCATCAAGGTTTGAAAATCAATGGCATACTCACTGGCACTGTGGTTCCCCTGCTGAATCTGTAGAAGTTGGAAAGAAGCATTAGTGACAGGACCAGGGGCATCAAACACAATATGAAAGGTTTGGAGGAGCAGTGGGAGGATTTCCTGTGACCAAAGAAGCGGATGGCACCCGGGAGAAGAAGCATGTCCAGGACCTGCTGAGCTTCATAAGCTTCCATGCAGGACGCCAATCCCTGGAACGCTCTCCCAACAATCGGGCATAGCTTCCTCAGTGGGGTCCATGGCCCAATTATACTATCAGGGGGCCTATCAGCTCCCAGCAGAGAAGTCTGAACCAAGGAGGAAGCTTAGGGTTAAAGTCCAAGTTTGCAGTATCCAAAAGGGATCAGACATAAGCATAGTCAAGTTCAGGCAAGTGTTCAAAAAGGCAGACAGCAAGAATCAGAATCAGGATCAAAGCAGAATTCAGGAATCCAGGAAACAGCAGAATAGGAATTTAGGGAACCCAGGAACACAAGTCAGGAATCCCTATAATTGGGCATTGAACCAGCAACCTGGATCTGATAGCAAATACACATTAATGAATCGGTTTTAAGTTTATGGCTGTTTTTTTCTGCTGTTGGATACTGGAGCTGATTTATTAAAGGAGATCAACAAAAATGCTATTGAATGGTGGTTGACTTTTTTATTTCAGCATGCAGCAACCAAAGCAGCAGAGGACAAAGTCTATCATTTCTCAGCTCTACATATCTTGCTTAAAACCCTACTCAGATATTGTCACAGAGTGACATGGGTGACTGAATATCTTTTGTCTGGCATTAAAACTTGACTCATAAATACATCCCACTGTCCATCTCTGGGTTGTTTATATTTATACTGTTGAATTTCTGCTGCAGGTTCTACCAGAAGCCAATAAAACACTGGAAAGAACCTGTGGAGCATAATCCAGCTCGTCACATTAATTCTTAAACTTGATTATGTGTAAAACAACACCAAGCTTCATCTTTATCCACATGAGCACTTCACACAATTACAATGAACGTGGGTTTTTTTATCTTGATTATATGAACTAAATAATTTTATCTCTCTTCATCTTAGTTTTCAACCCAAGCGACTATAACATCCTGCGTAAATTCTGCTCTGCAAACAATAGGAAAAACAACAGATTGCTGCACTAGGACCATTTACAACAAGCAGCAATCCTTTGTTCTGATTAAAAGACAAGACATTGGTAAAACTGTAACACAACAAGAAACATGATGTTGTAATAAGAGTTCTAAAAATTTCAGCCTGGTTTGATAGAATCAGGGTGAGATCATGTAGCGTTAAACATCCCATTTTGACAGGTTAATACCAAGGTTTGCTGCAAGGCATACTGACAGATCCACATTGCTCTTCCAGATACTTCACATGGGGATGCATCAATGCCCAGGAGATTTAACTCATATTTGTAGGCAAGAGAGACATAAATCAGGTTTTCTGCTGTGGTTAAATTCAGTTTCTTTGTTTGCCTGTTAATACACGTTTCAACAAACCTCTATTGTAGACCGACAAATGAAATGTGACAACAAATAAGATTTCCAGGTACAATATTTCTGCCCTTAATACCTGTGACATCTCAAGACCTGTTTTTCTTTTTTATTTAAAGAATATGTAGTTATACCACATCCCAGTCATTCCAATATATTTGCTGCAACAGCACCTACCACGAAACATTGGGCTGATTCAGTAAGAAAATTTTATCTCATGATTTCTCATGTGAAAACTAATAGGTGAGATTCAATTCAAGGAGATAAACCTTTTCTCCTAATTCAGTTCCAGTTTTTTTTGCCCATAGAGTTTTCACATGATAAACAGCTTTACTGAATTGAATCGACATCAACCATGACCTTGCATGTGATAAACCTTTTTTCTCTGACCTGAAATCCTGCACAATGTATCTTCTGAAAAGCAGGGAACTTTCACATTTTGTTGGCATGCTTGTAATTAAAACTAGTGATGAAATAAAATGGCACCTTTCCTTTCACTGAGAAGTTCTTAAAATGGCGGCATTTTCCCCAAAATGTGTCCATATTTCACCAAATGCATTGGAGTCAAGCCAGGCACCTGATGCCAATAGTGATGGGCGAAACGGCCGCGTTTCGCTTTTGACGCGCGTCGCGTCGTTTCCGACGCGTCGCGTCATTTTTGCGCGGCAAATTTTTTTGGGCGAATTTTTTTGCCAGTTTCGTGAATTGCGGGAATTCGCCGCGAATTCGCCCCTGGCGAATAAATTCGCCCATCACTAGATGCCAACAAATCACTGGATAGAACTGAAGCTAGCACCCCAAGCACCACTGCAACACACTCCTTCTACAGAGTTTTTGTAGGATGAAGCAAATTTATTTTCCTCTTTATTATTCATTAAACACTGCTTATTTTGCTTGAGACACAAATGAATGTCCAACACACACAGTTTTGTGATATCGGGGGGTCCTTAATAATGGTTTATTGGTCAACACTGAAACAAGTGGTTTACGTTATCTATATTCATCTTTACAAAAAAACTTTCAGAATGACTCAGTGATTGAGAAAATATATTGTATAATAATTTGTTTCTCCATAGGTACAGTAAGTGGACATCATAAAGACCATGGCTATTCCCAATGAACTTATGGCATACGTTGATCTTCAATGATGTTCCCAGACCCTAATCAAAGGAACTGTGTTTCACAATGGAATACATAATTCCAAGGGTGGATTTTCAGCCTGGTTATAAAGCAGTTTATTCCTCACTACCCAGGTTATAATGAAGAATTTGTGTCATGTAATGTGCAGCAATCAGTGCAGCGATGACTATTTTATTGTGCCAACTGAATGCTTTGGGGAAAAAAATCAGACAAGCAAACCATTTTGCTGCTGTGCGTGTTTAGTAATCTGCATAGACTTTATATTTTGGAGGAGACATCTGTAAAACAGACATGTCATTATTTTTTCCGCTCCAGGCCTAATAGGCCATAAACGCAAGAGTGATTTTTATTTTCTTGTAAATATTTAAACTTTAACTACTAGGAATGTGTTTGGCCCTCATTTGACCCATTAGATATGCTGGCAGATTGGGTCTAATGACAAGCAGATTTTTGCCAGTCCTATAGAGGGCAGCTTAAAGTCACTGTCCAGGTTAATTCTTTTTGATTACAATCATGTAGTTTATATTACAATTGGGTTAACATACACTCCTTTACTGAAGCAGGACTTAGTACTTGAGCAATGAATGCTCTTATAGGCAAAATGGCAGCAACACCCACAAGCATAAATGTGCATAGGACACACAGCGTTTCCTTACATAATATATTTTGATGTCCTTTCATGACTTTCACTGCCACCTCCTCTCTACATTTTCACCTAATCTCTACCATTTTTCTTACTTTTCTTTGAAGGTTTTATTTTTCCCTGTATTAGATAAAAGTAGTGATGGGCGAGAATCAATCCCATTTGGCTTCGCCGAAAAATTCGCAAATTTCAAGCGAAATTTGTGAATTGGCAAAAAATTTGCAAAATGAGTTGCTTCTCATTTTTTGACGCGTGTTGTGTCATTTTCGGAGCGTGACGCATCATTTTCGGCACGCGTTGCACCATTTTCAACGCGCGTCTCTTTTTTTTATTTACGACAGCGAATTTTCGCCAGGCGAATTTATCACATGAATTTGCCGCAAATAAATACGCCTATCACTAGTTAAAAGGTTGTTTCTACTGGTGTCAAGGCCTGATGCACAGCCATCCCACCCTGTTGCTGCTGTAACCCCCCATATTCCTGAGCCATTGAGTAACGTACAGACCTCTAGGGATGTCGCGGACTGTTCGCCGGCGAACTTGTTCGCGCGAACATCGGCTGTTCGCCGAATGTTCGCAAACGTCGCGCGACGTTCGCCAATTTGGGTTCGCCTTAGCTGGCGCTTTTTTTTTGCCATTTCTCCCCCAGACCAGCAGATACATGGCAGCCAATCAGGAAGCTCTCCCTCCTGGACCACCCCCACACCCCCTGGACCACTCCCCTTCCATATATAAACTGAAGCCCTGCAGCGTTTTTTCATTCTGCCTGTGTGTGCTTGGAAGAGCTAGTGTAGGGAGAGAGCTGTTAGTGATTTGAGGGACAGTTGATAGTAAGTTTGCTGGCTAGTAATCTACTGTTCTTCAAACAACTGCCATCTAGCTGTGTGAGCTTGTTCACATTCTGTCTAAATATCAATAATAATACCGTCTCCAGAAACACCATCCTGAGTGACGTTTTTCAAGCAGCAATAATATTTTCCATAATCCGTATCCACTGCTGTAGTAGTGTATACATTGACCTTGTAGGCATTGTTTGCCCAGTCTTTAACCAAGTGCCACGTAGCTGTGTGAGCTTTTTCACATTCCGTGTCCAGAAACATCACCTGAGTGACGTAGTGTGATTTCTGCCCTTTACAGCACAAAACGCAGCGCTGTGTCAACAATGTATTTTTTAGAAACATTTTTGCCCTTGATCCCCCTCTGGCATGCCACTGTCCAGGTCGTTGCACCCTTTAAACAACTTTAAAATCATTTTTCTGGCCAGAAATGTCTTTTCTAGCTTTTAAAATTCGCCTTCCCATTGAAGTCTATGGGGTTCGCGAAGTTCGCGAACCGTTCGCATTTTTGTCCGGAACATGTTCGCGAACATTTTTTCTGACGTTCGCTACATCCCTACAGACCTCTAAGTTGTGCTCCCTATGCTATTGCACCCTAGGTAGGTGCTACTCTTAATTACAGTCCTGCCCTATATCTTTCCTAATATATTTTTCTTTTTTGTTTCACCGCTTTATCACAAAAGAGATTAACTCAAGAACAAGTCAGGAACTCAGGAACTACAGGTATCAAGATGCTAGCTCACAGCTCAATAGCTTAATGATCAAGTGACTGGTAGCAGGAAACGTCTTAAAAATGTTCTGAATAACTAAATGGCTGGATGCAGATCCATTGGAGACAGAGGTACTGTAGTAGATAGTTCCTATTATTGGTAAAACCAAGTTCAAAAATTCTTCAATGGCTCAGCAGTGAAAATGTACTAGTAAACCAAGTTTCTAATTTAAAAAGTTCTTGACAGAGGTAGTGATTAGGCCAGTGCAGTTGCTAGAGTGGTACCCATGCATGGGCACCACTCGAAACTCAGACATTGCTGTTGCACTGGGCAACTAGGATGAAAGGTGCATGGCCAGGTCTATAATAAAAGATAAAAAGAAGGAAGAAAAAGATGAACCCCCATTTTTGCATTTGATCCAGTTCAAGTGTCATAGCCTGCCCTTTTGAAGATGGTGAGATTGGCCCAGGCACTGGTAATGCCCAATATTTTGCATTAATGGGTTTTAATAAGCAAATATGTTATGTTCAGATGTCCCAATATCCAAACTTTTCCTTTTCCCAAAATGTTTGTTCATCAGACTTAGATTATACTGTAGGTCGCAATTAAGGTTTTGCCTTGAGTAAGCAGTGCAGTTTTGGGCTCCAGTTCTCAAGAATGATATTAATGAACTTGAGAGAATGCAGTGACATGCAACTAAACTGATTACAGGGGTGGAAAATTAAAACTACGAGAGTAGACTGTCAAGGATTGGGTTGTTTTCTCTGGTAAACAGCGGGGGACCTTTTTTCCCACAAAGAGGATCAGCACACCAGAGGCCACCCCTATAGACTAGAGGGAACGAACTTTTATTTGAAGCAGCATAGGTGGTTCTTCACAGTGAGGACAGTGAGGTTGTTCAATGTACTACCAGATGATGTTGTGATGGCTGATTCTGTTAATGCTTTTAAAAGGGGCTTGGATGATTTCTTGACTAAGCATATCATAGATTATTCTGAAGGGGTTGAACTTGATGGACTTTGCTCTTTTTTCAATCCAACGTAACTATTTAACTATGTAACATTTCTCTATACATTAGTTCAAACACCAGTAGTTATATATATATAGTATATATAATATCCAGTGTGTTGCATATGTACCTCCCACCTGGACTCTGTATATCATGACTAGCAACCTTATCATCACTGTTATAAAGTAAACAATGGCAGCGTATTTCTATTATCATCATAAATAATTTTTTTGAACTCTTGAACACATCAAATAATGTGACATTTATGTAAGTTGTTTTCATATGTGGCACCCAAAGCACCTTACATCCAATAAGGCAGCCATTTTCTGTTACCAGCAAATATATATCTGGTATCCTGTGTGTCTGTTAAAGCATTTATGCAAATGTACTGGAGCAGTTTCTAAATCATTTCATGGGGCATGCACAGATATTATTTTCTTTTACATTCTTCCACCTATACTGAGCTGCAGTACAGTGTGAACCCCACAGTGGGAAAACAAGAGTTAATGAAACAGCAGAATACCAAATGCCCCACAGTCTCAAGGAATTCCAGTCCAATTATAGCTGCCTTCCTAACTTAATAGTTTTAAGATCTTCATTTTAATGGCTTTATGACTCCTGGAAATGTCAACGATATTGCTCATAAATCATAGTCCTTTCTGTTAGCCCTCTTGGATTAATAAAAATCCCTTTAATTACATTCTTGCTGTGGGCTATCATATCTAACCCCTTCCTAGGGTTTACTGCACTGGCCTTAAATAAGCCACCCAGACAATTAATTGAATAGCGCTACAGGTTAAGAAGACGAACAAAAAAACACTGGCCATTTACAGTAGAGGATAAATACGCCTGGGAATATTCTTTTTACACATATATATATATATCATACAGTACTACTTTATCTGCTATTTAACTACAACTAACATAATAGCCTATAAAAAAAGTTACTGCATGGTAAGAAAAAGATAGAGGTGTATGTATGTCTGTCAATGTCTGCTTATTCCTGTATATGCTATTATGACAGTCAATCTAGCATATAGCTGTAAATCACACCCTTTGACAATGTTTCTACTCTACCTACACTTGTGTTTTTTTTTTCTGTTAAATTTTTTATTTGTCTCCATTATTTATACATGCCTGCATCTATTAAGAGCGGGAGGAGGAAAAGTTGTTTTGCTTGCTTGTTGTACTTTTGTCTGTGTCCGTTCCTAACTGAAGGTGTAGCAGTCTATGAAGTTACCTCTACCTCATCATATACCATCATGGATGTAAGTGATACAAATGAGGGTTATGCAGTTCATGTTTCTACTTTAGAAGTATAGGGGTCCAAGAGGTTAACTCCCCAAACTGGCTCAGGAAATCACAGTTCTGTTATACTGTATAAGCCATGTAGAAGGAAGGTCTCTCCAGTTGGTACTCTATTCTAGATGAGATGGACCAGGCAGAGGGTCTGAAGTGAAGGTAGTACTCAGTACAGGAGTCAAAGTTGAGCTTTAGAAAAGTTTTACAGCCAGAGAGCCTGAGGTGAAAGTAGGCCTCAGTACAGGAGTCCAATTTAAGACCACAGTAACCCAAGCTTTAGAAAATTCAGACAGCAGGGACCCCATGAGCAAGGTAAAGACAGTGTGAAATAGCTCTGTCCTAGCACAATCCTATGTGTTATGAGTCAAGGAGAAGTGGTAGTAGAAGGTAGCACTTCCAAACTTTACTTTACTTGGGTGTATGGACACTCAATTGTTAAGGAACTTTGGCTGTTTCTAACAGGTTAGAGCTTTCCACTGGAGGGGATCAGTTTCACTAATTTATAAATTGGGTACAGGATTCAACTTCATATTAAAATAACAAGCTAAGAGCCAGAATGTGCAGCACTATTAAAGTGTCCTAGATAGACCAAGTCAAATTAGGGAGCAAGGTTTAAGGTAGAAGGACAGATTAAGGTCACACTGGAAGAACATCACAACAGGAGAGCAAAAACCACCATAGATTGAAGAACACCTAGCAATGAATGGCTGAGCTGGTGTCATAAGATTGTAGCTGCCAAAAGATTAAAGAAGAGAATCCTTGATAGGGATAGGTAGGGAGGAGAAAGGGAATTGTCTCTTTGTTGGGATGATAGTTTTTTCCCTGGTGAGTTATTGGTTTAGGTCAAGCTGTTGGTGGCAGAGGGAATGTTGTCACAGTGGGAAGTGGCTATATCCCACCTGGGCTAGGTAATGGTTCAGGGAGGAAACCTGCCCACCTAGGCTGAGCTTTGAATTATACAACTAAACTGGTTAAAATTATGGAAGATATAGATTATGAGGGTAGCCTGTCAAGGTTGGGATTGTTTTCTCTGGAAAAAATATGTTTACAAGGGGACATGATTTCCAAGGCTATTGAGATAAAATCTACAATTATTATTAAATAAATTAAGTATTGAAGCTGATGGACTTTGGACATTTTTCAACGCAGCTTTCCTATGTAAATATTAGTGATGGTCGAATCAGCGGCGTTTCGCTTCGCCAAATTTTTTGTAAATTTCTAGAGAAACTTGTGAACTTCCACCGCATCTAGTTTTGGACAGGCACGTACATTTTCGGACAGGCGCCCATTGCCGGCATTGAAAAAAAAAGGACTCAGGCAATGGGCGTCGGCGTCTAAAAACGAGACACCGGTGAATTTTCGCCAGGGCGAAATTTCGCCAGCGTTTCCCAAATTTATTCACCTGCGCCAAATTTGTCCATTATTAGTAACTTTGTAAGTATACAACTAGTGATGGGCGAATCTCCCGCGATTCGCTTCGCCTAGAGATTCGCGAATTTCTAGAGAAATTCGCAAATCGGCGAAAAATTCGCGAAACGAGTCGTGGGACGATTTTGTCGCGCGTTGCGTCAACTTTGTTGCGCATCGCGTCAAAAACTACGCGCGACTGACGCGCGACTCATTTTTCGGCGAATTTTCGCCAAGCGAATTTTCGCTGGTGATTCGCGAATTTACTCGCCAGCGGCGAATCGCGGGAATTCGCCGCGAATTCGACCTAGGCGAATAAATTCGCCTATCACTATATACAACCAAAAGAAAGGAAGATAGCTGGTTTTATTTAAAGGGAACTGAGAAACCAGGTGCCTTGACCCTGCCCTGATCAAGATGCCTAGCATTGCAACATATGTGTACAGAAGAGGCCAAGAAGTTTGTGTAACCTCCATCAAGCAATTTGCATGAATCAGAGCCTGTGCACAATGGAAGATGCTCACATGCAGGGGTCAAAAAGACAAGGAGATAACCTCAAAGCATTACATCCTTTTCTCTTTTTTTACAGATACTATTGTTACTATTGTTATATTTGCAGTCACATGTAAGATGAAAAGCTTGTTTCCTTTTTTTATAGGGGGGACAGCAGCCCTGCCAACAAGCTCAAAGGCCAGTGCTCTGGGTTGTTAGACTGCTTTGAACAGTCAAGTACATTCTGACAAAGTAACACATTTATCAGAGCTGTAAATGATTTAATGAATGTTTTCATTCATTAAACACTTTCCTTACAGTCAAGAACTAAGGAAAGTAACTAAGGAAAAATAGCAAGCTTCTAGGAATCCCACTATACTGTATCTCCAGTTTAGTTATCTACCCTCTGAACGTGACATTGGTAAAAGGAATCAGACAGGCACAATGCATTGCAGGTGAACCCTTATAAATAAAAATAAATAAATAAATATCAAGGGTGTTGTCGGAATTTTCATGCTTTCAGACAGCGTCACTATTGATAATTGCAGCTTTAATTTTTTTCAATTATAAGGAATTTTGAATCTTGATCATTTTAGGAACACCAAGCTGCAGCATTAATGAGCGCCACGCTGCAGAACAAGAACAATTCCCAGCTCCAATACTGCATTAAGATAGCACATTTAATCTGCAGAACAAAAGAAGCAGATACATCTTTCATATGCTTTAAGTGCAAACAAGTGCTCATGTTGCATTAATCTAAAACAATGTTACCTTAGCATTGAGGACAATTAATGGAGACACAGCATACAGTACAATTTATTATAATAAGATTCAAGCTAAAAGCTTTCTCTGAAAGTATTATTCTTAGGATTATAGGAATCTTGCATTACAGTGATGTAAGTGTGCCTGACAGATGCTGCTAACTATGGTGCAGACTTCATAAAAAGAATATTATAGAAAGTCATTGCACTCTCGGAAACCATCAGCTGCTACCAGCATGGGGCCCTATGGGAACACAACAGTGTTTGGAAGGATCCAGGTCCTGATCCTGGCTTGTCGAATGAAGTCAGAATCTAATTGGACAGCTCATTAACTCAGTTATGAGAAAAAAAGAAACACAACAGTGAGTAAATCAAGGTCAGGGTGGTGAGTGAAGCTTTGGTTAGTAAATAAGGAAAAGTTCAACAGGACCTCCATGCTGATTGGAGCCTTAAGTTTTATTAACATGCATATATACCTCCATGCTGATTGGAGCCTTAAGTTTTATTAACATGCATATATAATGTAGATGATTGCTTTATCCACAGGGCCTGTTTCCTATTTGCTCTTCTACCAAAAACCCATAAACAACATTTCAATGAGTTTCATAGCTGTTCTTGCAAACAAGAAAGTTCTATGAAGAAATACATTTGGTATCCTAATTTCTATTGAAAAGTTCTAAATTAAATTCTAATATTCAGGACAAAAACCTTGTGCAGCTTCCCCTTATGTAGACTAGAGAACAGGGACTACAGCAAGCCTTTTGGAGCACATTCCTCTCAGGGTTCACTTCCTGACAACAGGGATGGTTAATATCTTTCAACCTCTTCACATCTTTTTTCTGGCGATGGAGAATAAAATTCTGTGTATGCCGATTCCCACCCCCCCCCATGATTCCCTCTGACTTGGATGGATTCTGTTCTCAAGCTAGCCTTGGTCATTACTACCCTGGCCTTGAGGGCAGAGCCACCTGTTTGGCAGTAATAGCAGTTTTTTTTTCTGTGCTGTGAAGTGATATCTCTTCCCTTTTTATGGCAGTTGCACACAGCACGGTTTGTTGATGCAATTTTTTAGAAGCAGCTGTGGTCAACAAATCTCCCAAAAATACCTCACCATTGGTGGTAATAATAATCGACGGTATGTCCAACTGATCACTAAATAGTTTCCTCCAGAGGCAACTTTGGACATACTGCAAGTAATTTATGTTACCGGCAATGAAGACGCATTTTCAGATTTGTTGCCGGCAGCCGCATCTTGCCAAGTGCCACTGCACTTACAAGTCTATAAAAACTCTTTGATTCCTTTATTCAGATTACTGACTCTTTGTGAGATCAGAATTGATGGACTTCATTTCAAATATCAACTCGTATGGTTTCTTCTACCACTTCTATGCTGACGATTTTCAGATCTATCTCTCCTCTCCTGATCTCAGCTCAGAACTCCCAAGTTGGGAGTTCTGAGCTGAGATCTATCTCTCCTCTCCTGATCTCAGCTCAGAACTCCCAACTTGGGTCTCCTCTTGCCTGTCATCCGGGAAGTATCCATCATAGCTAACAATTACATTATCACCCTGTTTCCACAGGCCCTTTGCCTTGGGGTTATCCTAGATTCTGCCCTGTCATTCATTCCTCATATCCATATCCATATCATGTCGCTTCCACCTAAGGAACATATAAAAAATTTCATCATTTATCACCCAAGATGCTGCCAAAATTCTTATTTACTCTCTCGTCATATCATGTATAAACTGCTGTAACTCTCTTTTAATTGGCCTTCCCCGTCAGAGCCTATCATCTCTTCTATCCATAATGAACACTGCCATGAGGCTTATATGCCTCAGCAACCGCTCCTCCTCTGCCATGCCATTCTGCCAATCCCTGCACTGGCTTCCACTACCTTTCAGAATTAAATTCAAATTAATGACCCTGATATTCAAAGCACTTTGTAACACTGCCCTGGCCTACATCTCGCCTATCCTAGAACTCATCTCTATATACTCACCAACCGCTTATTATGCTCCTCTACTGACCTGCTCTTCAACTCTTCTTTCTTTTCCTCCTCACATGCTCCCATTCAAGACTTTGCAAGAGCTGCAACCCTCCTCTGGAATTTTCTCCCACAGTCTGTTCGACTTTCTCCCAACCTTTCTGCTTTCAAAAAATCTCTTAAAACACACTTATTTAGAGAAGTCTACCCTCACTCTTCTTAACCACTGAATGCAATACCACATACAGTAACATATCTCTCACCCACTTAATACTGATCTTGCCCACTCCCACACTTTGTGTATTATTCCCTTCCCCTTAGATTGCAAGCCCTTTCTGCATAGAGCCTTCCTTACCTTTTGTACCAGTATTGATTGTGATGTACTGTATGTAACTCCATATTTATTGTGATGTATGTAACTCCATATGTTCTATGTATGTAATTCATGTGATTTAGTTGTATAAACACATTTACTTTACAGCGCTATGAAATATGTTGGCGCTATATAAATACATGTTAATAATAATAAAATAAGCTTTGTCTTTCACATGAAATGATCTCCAGTAACTGAATTTCCCTGACACTGGAAATCTGCTATTTGGGTCAATAGCTGACAAGAATAGTTCCTTTATGATGCAAGTTTTCTGCTATTTTTTATTGTTTTACTTAAACTCAACTGTTATTGTTACCCATCGAGAAAATATTTAAGTTATAATACATTTTCAATCAAAAAGTAAAATGCCAATATGAGAAACAGTCTAGGAGGTTGCAGATAGCTGAAAAAAAGTCAGGAAGTTGTATAGACTAGAATTGATTACATTAAAGAATATTACAAGGTACTGCAGGTTCTTAAATACATACATTTGTGGGATAAAAAGTTTTTCTGTCTACTGTATAAAGAATCACATCCAGGGCTGCAGTCTGATGAATCCATTATGTTTTTTTATTGAGAGTATTTCCTATACATTTTATTGTACTTCTTAAGAACCTGACCTTATATTCTGGACCAAGTTCTGAAAGTCTTCACTCCATGTTAAAGGCACGGCAATTAATATCATTAAGATTTCATTGTGTTTGCTTGCTAATCAGCTAATAGTTAAACAGCTTTACTGAGCTGGTATTAATGAAAGTATTCATAGAATTTAGCAAGCTCTAGAATTGAAATTTATTGTTGGCGCTCTTTGATCTCTGAAAATGGAGGCAGCATTTTGCCCATTTACTCATGCCAGCAGTTTCCCGTGCCATTATTCAATAAGTGATGATTAAGCTCATCAGATCACTTATTCAGTTTTATTAATTTATCTGATTGTTGAAAAATTATACCGCTGATATTTATACAATAAAACTAAAGTGAAAATGACACTTCAATTTAGAAGAAGCCTCTTTTCGAGCCATAAATAAACCAAGGTTGCTTGGTTCAGTATGTCTACCTCTGGAATAATGCTTGCTACTTTTGCAATGAATTCTGTGTAAAGTATAGCTTATTTTATATAAAATATACAGTATGTAAATGCTTCTTGGATTGACCAAAAATATTGTGCAAGGCTATAGACTATGATTAATTTTTGCAAGATGCTGGTCCAAGATCCTGGACCTTCTGTAAATTTTTATTTAGACCCTTGTTATCATGGTGCCTCTGGAGGGCATATTCCGCAAATTTGTACAGTATGTCCACAAATATATATTTTTGGGCTAAAATTTGAATATACAAGGGTTTTCAATTTTTATTAAATCATTCCCAGTTTATATCAAGCACCAAAGAATGAAAGACATAGAGGAAAGGTACATAGAGGAAAGGTACCTTTTCAGGAATTGTAGCAAGCAACAATAATAATAAAAGACAAATCCCTAATTATGCTATCAAGGCAGTGTCCTATACTAAGATAGGTATAGATTTACAAAATGTCAATTCAATAAAAAAATTTTTTTAAAAACAATGCTATATCTGTGGTGTGAAATTAAATGGCTATTTTGTTTTCTGAGTATGTTTTCTTCTTCTAAAAAAAACAATAGTGCAACTGGAAATAGCTTAAGCGTAATGTCATCTGATGCAAGATTATAGTAACCTTTAGGTCTGACGAGGAACAAGCAAATGCCAGTATGTGTGTTAGATGTAATATGCCTTATTCATGCACCCATTAAATTCATGTCCTTTGATTGCCCAAGTGTAAATAAAGAACTGTTATTATGTATACGGAGTTGTGAACATCAGTGCCAGATGGGATTCTCCATTGAGAGGATATTGTTCTTAGTGCAAAGAATACTTTCAAGAATAAATATAGAATTAATTCACTAAATCTAAAATTCACTAAATGAACATTTAACAGGCCACTATATTCTAAGTTCTAAATTAAAAAAAAAAATTGCATTTCAATAATGCAAAAGTGCATTTAAAAATGCACATGCTTTAATGTTGATAAACAATCCAGAAAAAAATGATTGTGATGGTTTTCACAAGAAGCATACATTGTAAATATTAGAAATAAAACTAATTTGACAAGCAGATGTGTATAATTGGTAATAGACTGCTATTTGTTTCAGCTAAGGGGTCAATAGCAATCTTGATGTCAGAAAATACTGTTAATAGTTATAGAGTTTGAATTTGAGATTTATTAGTCCAAAAACATTATGCAGCCTTTAAGTTAAAGATTTGACTAGAATTTATTCATATTTTATTTTCTTTTTCAGGTATTTTCAAGCAATCACACAATCCTTGCTCGTCCATACAGTTCCTCTAAGATTGTGCAAGAGTGCACTTATTGACGCTGGGGAACCCTGGAGCTATTGACACCCCAAAAAAAGATGGTAGTTGCAGGGTTCCTATAGCTGTTAGCAGTGGCATAACATTAGGTGGACACAGATACATTTTGCCGGGCCTCCACATGCGGTACAGGAACAGCCTACACATGCCCGATCACTAAATTACTTGTGCCAGGATGTGGTAGGGAGCTGGAGGCAGGATATATACATCAGACCCCATGACTATATAGTCCCCCCAGCTGTACATTAGTCATGACATTGGTGTTTGTGTCAGCCACACACTTGTGAGTGGTCATTATTTAAGTCTATTTTACACTATTTACTTTTTTCTTTTTCTTTATGGTTTTTTTTCTCTTTAAGCCTATGGCACAGACAAACTGACAATAACTTTATGTGAAAATTGGCCCTAGGAAGGGTCTATTTGCTGTTCAGTGATTGTGGATCAACTGATCTGAAATATGGTTTTCATTGGCTGTTTGTTTGCATTTGTTATCATTAAACAGCTCTGTGTCTTTCTTTACAATTATCCATCTCCATGCTGTTTTTCTGATTTAATATGCCAAGTTCTTCTAGGTGTAATGCTGTTAAAAATGAAAGAAAAAAAGTGACTTGTATTAACCTACATTAATCAGACCAAGCCCTACTGGGAAGTAAGGTCCCATATACATTTAAATATTGAAGGATTAGTATTACTCATATCTTTATGGCAGCAAATTCGCTAGGTTGTGGAAATGCCCACTGCTATCTATACAGCTACGGAAGAATCTGAACTGGATCCTAGTCAATAAGCCATCACAGTTCCAAAAAATATGGGACCCATGGATACATTATGTTAGTCCATCTGGTATAAGTCCTCTCTAATTAAATAACTGGATATGGGAAGTGTTGATAGCTAGCGGGAAAACAGGAACAGTGTAAGACTATTATCCAAGACTCCAACTTGATATATTTCATAGAATGAGCAATACCCTACTGAAGTGTTCCCCACTGAACATAACTGTAACTATGACTTTATAAATGGATATTCCTTTGTAATGGGAACCCTGAGACCCAGAGAAGGGATAAAGGAGGCACAGTATTATATTGTTTTATTGTTGTGATTATTAAGTTTTGATTCTTAGTTGTTAATCTCCAAACTTTGATTTCTGTTCCCCCTGGTTTCATAGCTTTGAATGATCTCACGGTTTGGTCACTGGAAGCAACCTTGACTATCTTCCCCCCTAATTACATCATCCTGATCTCCCTCTTAATTTTGAGAAGAATGTAAGATTTCAGGTTGCTTTCATCCATCTGTAGAAGACAACAATATGTTACCTATTTTTTATATGTAACCTATTACCTTTGATAAAAGATTTAAAAAAAAATTATTAAAGAAATAAAAAAACATATATCCGTAAACCCTAAATATCATAAGGTAAGCTGTCAAATATTTACAGCAAGCAGTAGTCTTTCTTTGCTGATTCCAGAATGACCAACCTACATAGAGACCACCAAGTTATCTTGCTTTCCAGATGGATGGAGAAGGTAAATTGCTCTATTTGGTGATACATTCTACATCAAATGAACATTTGACTGTAAGCCTATAATGCATGGTGTGCAAGAAAATTGTGCTGAGACCTATCTGATTTAGTCTAAAAGAAATTGCCCCAAACCAAACAAGATTTAAATCAGAAATACATGTTCTCAGGCAAAGCATTTCCATTATGTAATACACTTTGATGATGCAGTGTTCCTCCATGAATTCCACACTTTTGCAGGCACATCATCCACAAATGAGAAAAATATGTTGAATGTACACAGCTTAGTCTGTGAAGTTGCTCAGCCATAGTGGTCTGACAAAGAGGGGAGATATGTAGCATAACGACAGCTAATGCTCTGGAAGAGAGGTAACAAAATGCTTGGTCTATAAAATTATATAGGAAACTTGATTTAACTACATCTCAATAAGAAAGAGACCCAACCCACTTAACCAAAAAGTAATTGTAAGCAATTTTTGAGCAATCACACCAGATGGCTGCCGGTAATTTTGGTTTTTATTTTATCTACACAACTTGTCCAACATAGTCAAACGTTAAGAATTTGAACCCCAATAGCAAAAAGGCCTTTGATGCCTCAAAAATTACAAATCCCCCACCAGAGAATGTAGGGTATAAACAAGAGTTAGGATAAAGTAGTGTCTCAAAATAGAGGTTATGAAGAGCATCCAGTTAAATACCTGAGCAGGAAATGAGTGCTGCTTAAAGCTTGACCATTTAATGGCTGCTAGGAGCACTGTATATGTGGGAGGAATTTTAAACTCACTAAAGATCCTGAACCCCTGAAGTGATAGGTAACAAGATGATTGTTGGTGTTTCATTAAAAAAAAGGGAGATGAGAATGGCAGGGTAACCCCCCCAATTAGAAAAGCCCCTACCTACTACCCTTGATAGTCTCCCCTCCCTGCTTCCTCCCCTCATAGTTGATTACCCCTAAAAGTGCCCCTAACACATTACTCACATATCAGTGTAGAGTAAGTGCAGCAGAGCACATGGGTGCCATCTTCCGGGCTCATCTGGTCAAGGGCGCAAATGGGTGTGACCACAAATTTCATACTGAGAGTAAAAAGGAATTTAAGGTAGTGTAATGCAGTTTGTTTAAATGGGTTGTTTGAGTAAAAGTTGGGTGGTAGCAGGAAGTGATAACATGAAAATGAATCAAGGGGAAAATAGTGTTGCTCCAACAGACTTCTGCACTGAAATTTTTTTTAAAAAAAAAAGCAAAAATTTTTTTTTTTATATTTCATTTTAAAATCTGGCACATGGCTAGACATATTGTCAGTTTTGCAGGTGCCCTCAGGTCATGTGACTTGTGCTCTGATAAACCTCATTCACTCTTTACTGCTGTACTGCAAGTTGGGGTAATATCATACCCTTCCTTCCCTGCAACAGAAGCCCATCAGAATAATGGAAGGGAAACTAGATGTCCCATGTCCCACTGCGACTACTTCAGTTACATTGAGTAGGAGAAACAATAGCCTTTTAGAAAGCCTTTCTGAAGGCACATCATCAGACAAAATAACCTGAGATGGCACCTACACAATAATATTACAGCTATAAAATACACTTGTGGGGTTATGGAGTATTATAGCCCTGAATGAGCCCAGCTTGTACTTAAAAAAGTTGAATAGACCTCACAGCATAGGATCGCCAAAACATTGGCTTGGCCAACTATTAGTTCTCTGAGAAAGTCCATGAAGTCTGCAATTCAGCAATTTGAACTACAAATGCCATTGCCATATTCTATGTGCATTGTGTCATGTTTGGTTCCATCCCCTCTTTTCCATATATTCTGAATGGAGAGCTTATAATACTTTAGTTTTACATTCATGTGGCGATTTAAAAAGCCTTAAACTGGTTAAATTCAGACCAATTCTGAAAGAAGTCTAATTGTTTTGCTCATGTTTTGTGTACTCAAAGCAGTGATTCTAGAAGCTATCATTTGCATAATTTGGAGGATCCTGTGACATGACAGAAGAGGTTAGCATTAACATTTCTGGTAGAAGCTTGCCCATTGCCATGGAAATTTTAACTTGAAAACCACAGACAAAAGTTGTTTTTTTTATCTCCACACTGAAGTTTAAAAGGAAAAAACTTTACCTTGTAATTTGTTGCTGATGTAAAATCTCCTCATTTCAGTGAAGATGCTTCCAGCAGGGACAATTAAAGAGAGTACATAAAGGGCATCCTTGGCTGTCCGAGAAGCCGTTGACAAAATTAAGACACAACTTAGATTACATATGTAATTTATGCAGCTGCTGGATTAAGACAATGTCAAAGCTGCCAAGATTGCTAATGAAAGGAAGATCAAAAGACAGTAGAATGTGGGTGGATTTCACAGGAAATATTATATCATTGACAATTTTCAGGTGGCTCAGATAGTAAATTCTGATTAACGACATTTTTTTCTAGAAAAAAATCTTAAACATAATTCACCTTGTGGGAAGGCAACCATCATAAAGCATTCTGCATGGTTACTGCTGCCAATCTGTTCTGCCCCATGGTGCCTGGATGGCTCTGCAGTCACACAAACACAAATATATACATATATATATACATAGATATAGTTTATTTTTATTTTTTTTAAGAAGGGAATATGTTTTTGTACATTTTTGAATTTAGCTTTCTGATTCCCTTTATCCTTCTGCCCCCCTATGGTGAGCCAATGATCTATACACTGTAGCAGAGATCAGACAAAAGGAAATTAAAGCAAAACAAATAAGTGGTTCTCCTATATATAGTGAGGAGTGGCTTGGAATATATTGGGGACATTTTGTATTCCAGTATTGTATGTGTGTTAAAAGAAGGTTGCTACCAAAATTAGCTTGCAGGTGTAAATTATATATATATATATAT
>CM044435.1:120036769-120046919 GCA_024363595.1 Xenopus borealis | reverse complement strand
TCTCTCTCTCTCTCTCACCCATTTGGGCACTTTGGAGATATGCACTTTATTGTGCATAGTTTCCATAGTGATGGAAATAAAAAATAGATCATTTGAATTGTGGTTATGTAGGCACAAAAATAGTACCTTATATTAGGTATGATCAGGCTGAATTATTGCACTTTATAGTAAATTCGGTAGAAGATGTTAGATTAGGTGTGATTGCACAAATTAATGGCACACAAAATAAAGAAATACTTGGCTTGAAAGTGTACACTGAAATATGTTTTGATTTTTTTTAACACAACATATGTTTGTTTTTGAGTATGTATAACATGCAATTTTGTCTCATTACTTATGCATTTTTTTTCTTGTATGCAGAAGAGATGTTGTGCACTTATATGTAATGTTTCAGTCATATCTTAACCTGTGTCTACATTTTTTTTGTTGTTTGGAAATAAAAGTTGATTTGTAGGAAAAAAACAACAAAATTTCATGCAGTTAGAAAAGCAGATGGGAACAGTATGTGATTTTGACATTCTTCAGGGAATTGAACAACGTTTGATTTTCTGAAAATACAAAAACATTACACAGTCTTGCTGGTGATGTCATCTTTTACCAATTTGTTTTGCTTTTTTGTTTTGCTCTATTACAAAATCTATGCAGCCATAAGACAAAGTGGGGGCATTCTGGGCAGCTTAGCTGCATTTCTTTTTGATGTCTATACCAGCCCAATAGCTGAGGCCTTGAGGGGAACAGAACAGATTGTGAATAGGAGAACTATGTGGCACGGTTTTGTGTCAGCAGTTTTCTCTGTCCCAACCACCCACTCAGCCAAGGATCAATGAGTCTGCTGGCTTTTCAGCGTTTGACAAATATCCAGGAATGTGCCCATAGCTCTGCGTTCAATTAGATCTTGCCTGCAACGAATGAGAGAAAAAGTTTACTGGTATAAGTTTGACACTGTGACATATGGCGTATGAGTTGCTGTCTGCTATTTAGAAGTAACACATCAGCTCGCTGCTATCATTCTATCTGGCTGACAACAGATATTATGAATCCATGGAACAGACAGCAGAAAACTGCATGAGGGAAAAATAAAGGAAGGAGGGAAACAAGCCAGTAAAGTAAATAGATGGGACAAAATGAAAAAAAGTATTAAAAAGATCCCCAAATATATAAAAAAAATTGTTTGTTGAATGAGATATTAAACTCACTCCCCAGCTTAACTGTAACTTCCCAGTATCAATGATAGTGCATGGCAAAAAGCAATTTGTAAGGCTTCTGCAATTAAATTCAAAGGAACATTTTTTTTTGTAATAAGTGAAACAGACTTCACAGAGTTAAAATATACAGTATTACCAAAATTATGTGGGCACCTGCCTGGCCAACATCTCACTACTAAGCCAAGAGCATTAACATCAGATTAGTCCTCTCTTTGCTACTAAGACTTCTACTTTTCTGGGGAAACTTTTTACGGGATGTTGGAACACTGTTGGTGGGATTTGGTGAATTTATTCTCAAAGGGCAAGGAAAGGCAAAGAAATAAAATCCCATTTTTACTTTCTTTAATGAAAAAGAAATCTATCTCCAATATACTTTAATTAAAAAATGTCTACCGTTTTTATAAGAAACCTGACTGTATGCAGTGAAATTCTCCCTTCATTTAGTGCTGTGGATAGGAATTGTCACACAGTCCCTAACTTCTGGCAGAGAAACAATCATACTTATAAACAGCAGGGGGAGCCCCTGCCTTACTTCACAGCCATGCAGAACTCAAGCAGCTTTGTTTTTTGATCATTTATGACAATCCCTAAGAAGCCCAGGCCACACTGAGCATGTGTATGTAGTCTAGTCTTGCAAAGATGTATAACAAAGTTACAAGATGACAGCCCCCTGTGGCCAACTTTGAAAACATAAATCATTTGTTTGATTATGCTTGTGGTGCAGTAAGTTATGTATGGATCTTACTTTGTAGACAGGGTTAATATCCTGCTGAAACAGGAAAAGGCCTTCTCCAAGCCATTGCCACAAACTAGGAAGAAGGGTTTGGCTTAAAAAGCAAATATAAAAAAAAGAAAGGGTGCTCTTATACTGATGGCCATATTGTGTGTGCTGCAATTTGGTTAATTAAAAGGTCCTGCTTTATGCACATACCTCCATTATACAAAACACATAAGTTGATAGCAAAATGGGGTGCTTCAGAAATTATATACGTTACCGTGCTGATTGTTTATTCATATCCAATACTCAATTTAAAAAGTACTTCCCCATACTAAAATCAAGAGCAATCAAAGTAGAAGAGAAAGTCCAAAGTAGAAATAGAAGTTCAAACTGAAAAATGTGAAGTCTAAATGGTACCAATAATAACCAGAAAAATGGGGAATAACTGCCCTTTAAACTTTAAAGGTGTATATCCTGTTTCAATTTTACCTTCATGTGGATGGCAGCTCTGTGCAGGTAGCAGACCTCAAAGTTTGTAAATGAAGTGCATTGTTCAGTGGGTATCAATAAAGGGTTAAAGTCAGAGAATTTGGAAGATATTTTATATACAGTAGAGCCATTCTCTATGTTATATACAGTAGAGCCATTCTCTACACTATATAAATGTTTCTAAGAGTCTAAAATCTAAATTAAATATGGGGCCAATTACTGTATTATTGGTACCATTTAGACTTCACATTTTTCATTTTGGAGGGGCCCCTTTCATTTGAATGCTCTTGATTAGTGATGGGCGAATTTATTCGCTAGGGGTGAATTCGCGGCGAGTTCCCACGATTCGCCGCTGGTGAATAAATTCGCGAGACGCCAGCGAAATTTGGCCTGCCGAAAATTCACCAAAAAAAATGAGTCGCGCGTTGTTTTGACGCGACGCACCGAAAATGACTTGACGCACGCCGAAAACAACGCGTCAAAGTTGCAGCGACGCGCGTCAAAAGCGTCCCGCGACTCGTTTCGATAATTTTTCACCAATTCACGAATTTCTCTGGAAATTCGCAAAATTTTCGCCGAAGCGAAACTGGGGAGATTCGCCCATCACTACTCTTGATTTTGTGGTGGGAAAGTTTCTTAATTGAGGATTGGATATGAATAAAGGATAATGTGTATTTTATATATCATTGTGCCATCAACTAAAGGGGTGTGTAAACAGTCAGTATGGTGATATGTTTAATATCTTTTATGTTTACTTGCATGGGACATAAGAGTAGAGAAAGACAATCTTCTGCAATTATGGCCTAACACTTTACTTCAGGAGAACTGTTAACACAATGGTTCCTAATCTGGGTAGTCCCAGGGGACAAAATGCAATGATTGGGGGACAGTTTAAAGGACAAAGCAACCAATTCGATTTCCAGTAATTATCTGCTCAAATTTTCTAAGGCACATTTTGGTAGTTCCTTGTTGCTTTGATTTTGATCCTTTATCACCAGTTCTTCCAGTGGAACCAAATGTTCTTTTCAATTTAGGGAATGTTTCTTATGATTCTCTTGAATTCTGTTTTTCTAGCATGTGCCCAGTATGTCATATCCTGAGGTGCTTGTTTTGCTCAACGAGTGAATTGGTCTCTGAGTCTCCCTCTGGTGTTTGGCCTTTCCATATGCTGTCCTTGGCATTTATTTGTCAGCTGCTGAAAGCCATCTGTCTGAAAGTCCTCTTAGCCTATTTCAATTCAGGCCCGTGCCTTGTTGGCAGTTTTAGAGTAACCTGAGACCTTTAAAATGCACTTGACTATTCTTCACTGTGCTTTTTATTTATCTGCTATTACTCTGTTTGCTCAATAAATTCTGTTTATTCACTGCTCTTTACTGTTTGAGACACTAAAACGAAAGGAAAAGTGCATACAGTATTTATGCAACAGACATACAGAATATTACATTACATTTTTCTTGCTTATTTGTCATAGGCTTTTACTTACTGGCAGATTAATCCAAGCAAATTTAAAGGGGTAGTCCGCCTTAGAACTAACGTTTAAAATCATGTAGACAGCAGGAATTTGCTTCTGGGTTTTTTTGTCATTGAATTTTATCTTTTGCTTCTGTATATGTATTGCCAACAGAGATCATATTAACTTTGTGGCAAGAGTTTTATTGCCATATATAAGCCATCTTTCTCTTTAGGACCTTCCTTATTCATCATCAAGATGGTAATTGGTAGGTTAAGCATCCAGATAACAGTTCAGAACACAAGAAGAGTTATAAAATAAAAAAAAGATATTCAGATTTCAAATTGTCCTTCATGATGAGGGTCTTTTTCTTGGCAACTTTTTATATTCCACTGCGACTTTTTAAGGCACAATAAAGTGGAAGGTTTTTCCATGGTGAAATCCATACCTGCTGAAAAATGTAGCTCATCATGGGGAGGCCCATTTATTGAAAGTCGAATATTAGTAGAATTACAGCTTTTTGAGACCATGATTAAACTCAATTCAACTCTAAAACTGGGAATGGCGGAAAGTTATTAAAAGCTCCAAATATAAAAAGTACTTAAAAAAAAAACACATTGTTTGGCTAAAAATAGGAAAACTTCTAAAATATCTAAAATCGCATGTTTTTAAGGCAATTACTGAAGAAAAAAATCCAAAAACCTCTAAAAGTCCAAATGGCTACAAAATAGGTCCAATAGGATCAGTGTAGCTCCCATTGACTTTTATAGGACCTTGACTGCATTTAAATGCCAAAGTTTTGTATTAGAGTTTTTCGTGGTTTTTACACTTAATAAAACTTGAATTTTAAGAGTTTTAAAGAAATAAAAAAAACACAAATTTTATAGAGAAAATATATTATGTGCAAAAAATTTGAAATCTTAATGTTAGTGTATCGAATCCATACAAATGGGTATGCACACTCTAATAATCATGACATAAACCCAGGGGTGTATGCAAAAATCTTTACTGGATGTATACAAAATTCAATACAATATCACATGAAAAGCATCTAGAAAAACAAAATGCAGCAATTTCAAATAAAAATATACCTGTATCGAACCCTGATTGTTTTGTTATACCGTTGTCTACTTCACACTGAAGTTCATTTTTTTTTTTAATTTTTATGACACCATAAACTATTGTAAATAGCTTATGTGAGAAAACATTCCACAGTACAAATTACAGTTCCCTATTTTAAGTCCAGATCTGAATGGCAAGGATTTGGCTCCAAACTGTTGATCACAAGTAACATGTTGTGTGCCACCACTTTTAGTTCTTAGTATTCTCATAGCAAATTCTCATTGAATGTTTGGCTTAGAAGATTTAAAGGTTTTGGTGGTCTAAGACCTCAAGTCTACTGCCTAACAGAGCCTCCTACAAGGTGACATTCAATATGATAGCTAAGCACAGCCCTTTAGCAAGTTCCCATGAATCTGAGTTTGTGTGGCAACCAAACACTTTATGGGGCAGATTTACTAAATTCACATGAATGATTCGAAATTCGATCGGATTTTCAAAAAGATTAGAATTTTTCGAAAGTCCACTTCAACCATCAAATTTTAAAAATTCGATTGAATCTAATGATTCACATAATTCGAATACAATTCTATTTGAATATTCGTCAGTCGAATTCACCAGATTAAAGCTACCAAATTGCTATTAAACCCTATGGGAAACTCCCACATGGTTTTTTTTAAGATTTTTAAATCGAATAAAAAAAATTCGATTGAATGGTTAAAATCGTTCGATTCAAAAATGTAATCATTCAATGTAATTTTTTTTATTTGATCGTTCGTTCGATCGATTGAATTGTGGTTAAAAACCTTCAAATTTGATATTCGAATTTGAAGGTTTTAAATTCAACCACAATTTGATTGGTCGAATTCGAGGGTAAATTCCCCCTCGAATTTGACCAATAGTAAATCTGCCCCTATACATTTGAATCTGTCCCATAGGTGACAAAGGTTAGATACCTCTGAGCCAGATGTACTGGATAAAGTGCATATAAATCATATCACATGTGCAATAATAGAAGGCTGAAGTAGGCCAAGGGCACCATGATATTAACCATATTAGCAGGTGCATGGCCATTATTAATCATTTTTGAAAATGAACATTCTGATGTGCACACATCACAATCAGTTATTACAATTATATACACATGCAAGGCAACAGGAGCAATGACTGAACAAGATTCCAAAGGTACACAAGTAACCCAACATATCACTGATATTTGCTCCTCACCTGAACCCCTTTATTTCCAGTACCCATGGAAAGATATACAAAGCTGAACTTAGTTGTTTTAAGAGCTTAGAGGCTTCTGTTGCTCTTGCTGCATCCAAAACTGTCCATCTGACTCTCCTGGAAATGTTCCAGAAAGTGCTTATTTCTGTGCAGCAGGCTGTTTATGATTATCAAACATGTTGCCCTGGAGCTGAAACTGCAATCACATTCTGAATGGGAAGAGTTATGTCAAACTTGTGTAGCATGTTGTCACTTCCATTCCCATACTGTATTCTAAATCAACATTCTTTTTTCATAGAAAATGATTTGCACATTTGGAAACATTGACATGGGTATAACATCCAAATGACAGCACAAACAGGTGATGAAAAAAGAAATATCGTAAAAGAGTTACATACTGATGTGCTGTAGTCTATTGTAGTCTGAGATTCTCTTTTTATTTCCTAGTAAGTATGCCTGGTGCCAAAATAAAGGCTATAGGTAGTAAAGGTGACCATACACAAACACAAGACTAGCTGTAGATGTAGTTGTTCCCACCAGTTAATTACACAACAAATCAGTTAATGCTACATGGTGTTTGGTTTCTCTGCTTGAAATAAATGCATCTATTTAGTTCTTTTCATTGCACTTTAGTGTTGACGGCATTTCTTTTACTCAGACTCCACTTCAATTCATGATGGCAATTACAGTTAGCATTTGAATGCATTTATCGAGACATGGGATCCCCAACCGTTTTTAAAAAAGAGTTGGAGAGCAACACAAGCATGAAAAACTCCATGTGGATGTCAAATAAGAGCTCTGATTGGCTTTTTGGTAACCCCTATATGGACTGGCAGCCTACAGGAGAGAATGTTTGGCAAGACATCTATTTTTTATGCAACCAAAACTTGCCTCTAAGCCAGTAATTCAAAAATAAGCACCTGCTTTGAGGCCACTGGGAGCAACATCCAAGGGGTTGGAGAGCAACATGTTGCTCGCGAGCTACTGGTTGGGGATCACTGATCTAGACACTAAATTCAAATAGAAGACAACTGAGGTCCAATGGAAGAAACACGTCAACACCCTGTCCCCAGTAATTTGATTGTCAAATGGTTGCTGTACTGTATGTCTGTGCTTGTCTGGTCTTAAACTGTATCTTTAGTATCAGAGACCTCATTAACTTCAATATTGAAGAACAATTATTTAAACAAGGATTGTGTTATAAATTTCTAGAACTGAAATGTGTTTAGGGTAATCCCCATCATGAGCAATCTTGCACATGGTGTTGTGCAGTGAAACAGCATGGTGTACCTCTGGTTCTTAGACTCACTATAATTTGCCTTTAATCCCAGTTCTGTATCTTTATAATTGATTATTTAAATAGCGGAATTAGTAGACACTACTAATATGCCTCACATAGAGGCCCGTTGATTAATAGTCAGATTTCAGAGGTATTTGAAGTTTTTGAAACCATGTTTAAACTCATTTTCTCTAAGTGATTAAACTCATTTCCTCTAAAACCATGAGTGCCATGTAAGTTATTAAAAGATCTGATTATTAAAAGTACAAATGGAAAAAAAAGCATGCACTAAAGCATATAACAACCTCTAAAACTTGGAAAATTACTAGTGAAAAAACATGAAAACCTCTAAATGTCTGAATGACTAAAGGAAATTTCCAATAGGCTCATCACAGATCCCACTGACTTCTGTAGAACCTCAACTGCTTTTACTTTGTTTTGTGTTAGAGCTTTTTTGTGGTTTTTACACTTAATAAATCTTGACTTTTTAGAGTTTTAGACAAATTTCTTAGAGAAAGAAAAGAATTTGAGAAAAAACAGAAATGAGAATGTTAGTAAATCTACCCCATGCACACACATAAATGCACCAGACTGCATGCCTGTTGTATGATGCCAAGTCCTCTCCTGGAATTTAGGTTATTTTATGTGCTTTTCAAAACCTTTCCATGTTGACTAAGCCCCATTTGACTTATAAAATTTCTTTCCAAAAATACATTGTCTGATTAGAGGTAATGGTATATGACCAATCTCTCTATATCAGCAAGCATTAACTTCAATCAACAGAGGATCCCCTTAAAGCTCAATGGCCTGTTCAATGGCACATGGCCTACAGCCACATGATTAAGGTCCAGGGAACTCTTTGGTGACATCTGTTAGTGGTGGATTATCCAGTATGTGGTTATCACATTTGTCTATCACTTTGGAGTAAAAGCAAATCAACAGGGATGTTTCCATCACAATAGCTTAAGAATAACAGTGTGTGTATGAGATGTGCAGAGGGTTTTCAGAGTTGTGCTCATACAAAGGGATAACACAGCAGATGGCAAACCAAAGGCTGTGCCTTAAAGAATTTGCTTCCAAATTCACTATGCTGGAAAACAGATAAATGAAGGCCCTTGATGAAAAAGAAAAGGTCTTATCTTTACAAGTTAGTTTCAGCTTCCCTATCAGTAACTGTTTAAATTAGAGCCAAAGCACTGGCTGCTGGATACAGGACGGAGATAAGCAGGCATGCCAGTGTAGTTGATATTGTAGTCTGTCAGTGGATGGTGGAGTGGATGCCATCCATCATACTCCAGAAAGCAACACAACCACTCGCCCCATATGGTTCCCCTTAAGGGTGTTGTCATAGCGGGAGCATTTCTATGTATATCAGATGGATGTGACACTTTCATGACACATCTCAGATACACTGACCCACTCAGGCATGTCAAATCACACAGAGGAGCAGTTTCAGAATTATGTATTCGTAACATTTGGCCAGTCATATTTTTGACTTAAAAATATCTGCACCCTTTAGTGCCAAAGGCGTTTTAGTACATCTTATCCCGAGCAGAAAGATTAAATCAGCTACTTGCAATTCATACAAAATTGTTCTTATAGCGCAATTCTTTTTAAATTTGCTAAGAAGGACAGTCTTTTAGCTATGAGAGAAGGGATTAGAATCTTAGTAAATCCTGATCTGAGTAAGCCAACCTAAATGAAGTGAAACCATTTATTGTACCACTGAAGAAACAATATAATCTATCCAGATTTTTACTAGTGGGTCTTTCCAGCTGATGCAAAGTCACCCATTCCAATTAGAATCTAGAAGAAAAGAAGTTCCACCTAATTATTTGGAAGGGTTTTTTTTACAGTAAGAGCTGTGAAGATGTGGAATCTTCTCCCTAAATCAGTTGTAATGGCTGATACATTATATAGCTTTAAAATGGGGTTGGGTGGCTTTTTAGCAAGTAGGGAATACAGGGTTATGGAAGGGACCAGGGATTGGTCCCATTGCCATTTTGGAGTCAGGAAGGATTTTTTTCCTCCTCTGAGGCAAATTGGAAAGGTTTCAGAGGGGGGTTTCTGCCTTCCAAGATCAACTGGCAGTAAGGCAGGTTAGAAAAAAAAAAAAGACTTAAACGGATGAACTTACTATGTTTTTCCATAACAGCATCCCTTTAAATACAAAGGTAATGTTCTTAAATGGCAGGATAATATGGTGAATAATTTATAGTTGCATTAAGGATATGAATTAAAGTGGCACCGTTATGAAAAATTGTGATCTAGCAAATTTCCCTACAGTCGTGCAAAAAAATCTCATTCATTGAAGGCATTTGCTTCAAAAGACACTTCTTGCATTTCCAGATAGTTGCACTTGGTGGCGCTAGATACATCCTGCTTCCTGTTGCGAATTGAGCACAGTGCACCTACTGACACAGGGGGACCATGCAGCAGTGCACCACTACTTTGGTTTTCCACAGTGGCCTTCACCAATCACTGTAGCACACTTGTGCCTAAAGAACTGTGTCAAAGTCGAAGCACAACTTGACTGCTATCATGCTGGAATTACAGGAAAAACACTGCATTGTTGATACAAAACAATGGCAATTGTGTCCAGAATTGTGTACACTTTGCACACTACATCAGCATAAGTTGTCCCTATAGTCACATTGTGTAGTGTGGGCAAAGGAAGCCACAAGTCACAGGAAACCAACTCTTTACTTTATAAAATATGAAGT